>JAVSBT010043561.1:4328-17633 GCA_033118115.1 Pharyngocirrus eroticus
AAAGCACCCTGAAATATAGCTGCTATTTCAGTGAGATGTTGGTCAATATGTGGGGATTCTTATATATTTTCATGTTTTTTCACACCCACAGTCCTTTATTTTGATTGCTTCATTCTTTTTCCCTTGAATTCAGCACAGGGGTCAAACAAGAATAGTGTGGTAAATCATTTGTCTTCATGGATGTTCAACAATATAGATCAGTTTATGTGGGAATCACTTTGAAAGATGTGGTGTCATGGGCTGCAATCATCTGCACAATTGGATATTTTTCAACCGGAATGTATGTAGGATCACCCAATGACATAAATTGTTTGTATATAATAAAGTGAAAGTATGGTTGTGAGATAAAAACGTATTAAATTTAGTAAAAAAACATTATTTCATCCTTCGTGTGGGAAAGTTTAAACATATTCACGGTCTTAATACTTATGCTGAAGTTGTTTAAAACTACTGTGCATGATATTTTATTGATAAATATGCAGTTTAAAACTTGCTTGGAATACTGCATGTAGTCTTATTTTCCCTTTTTTTCCTACTTCAGCTCAGTTAGTAGAAAAATAATGAAAAACAAATCTACATCAGAAGTATCCTGCTTTCCCTTATTAACAATGTTTTGCAGGTAATTATTTTTTACTTATGATATGAAACTGTTCAATCTTTTCTGTAAGTTTTGAATTTGAAGCTCCTTCAGTTAGGTGATTTCAGTGTATTCAATAATTAAATTAACACCAGGGCAAGCTAGTAAAGATATGTAGTTCAGTACTTTGTCGGAACACACTAGATCACAAGTTGGCAAATAATGGTCTTGATTTTGATATGAACAATATTGTGTTTATTATGATTATCTATTTTAAAGAATCTGATGAGAATTGTATTTCTGACTTTTGACATTTACCACTTTCAATATATCCAGTTCTACCTTATGGTTAAAATATGGAATGTTAACGGAAGATAGCACAATATTGATAGTCAATGGATTTGGTTCAGTTTGTGGGTTGCTATATATGATGGTGTACTATTCTTATACTCAACAAAAGGTAAGTACAAATAACCACATAGGAGAAAATCTTATAAAGACATACTGTTGTTTGTATTATCAGAAAAGAAGAAAATGTTTATTAGCATGTCCTTTTCACCAATAGATAGATAGATAAATGCATTCTGTTGTGAGAGTTATCAAATGTCTTGTAATAAAATTAACTAAGTATAGATTTATCTCTTTGTTTCAGGGTATTTTATTCCGTAAAGCACTGTTTGGATGTGCAGTTTTGTTTCCAATTCTCATTCATATACGATTTTACACGTATGACAAAGATGTGGCTGTCACGCACCTTGGCCTTTATTGTTCCATATTTGGAGTTATAAATGCAGGGGCACCCTTAGCAGCATTAGTAAGTATCTACGGACAATAGCATGATTTATGACTAAGAAATGTGATATCACTTTTAATATTGGTTGATCTGCTCTGTAAGATAATAATGCAGTAGCAACTAATGAAACATTCAATTATTATAAGGAACTCTTTCTCATAGTCTGCATAGCATATATTTTGCCTGTACAATTGGTATCTGTTTTAATTATTTAGCTCAAGAGGTAAAGCTTTTACTAAAAGTTCTTTGGCCTTCAGTTGGTTAGATATGAGCCTGTTGGCCTTCAATAGTTTCAAGAGAAAAATACAGACATGAGTGAAACTGACAGATACAATAGCAGAAATTGTTAGAATATATTGAAGAGCCTTTATAATTTGAAAAAACTTTTTTCATATTTTTAAACCCTAATCACAAAGAAAGAGGTATTTCGGACAAAGAGCACAGCGACTATGTCTTTCCCTTTGTCCTGTGTAGGATTCTTGGTGTCCATAGAGTGGTATGCTTATGGTTCCATTATACAAGATTTATTCATCGAGGTAAGTCTATTTCAATTGAAGCAATGCATGTATAGGAAGATCACCTTCCATAATATGATTATCTATTCAGTGTTTTGACTTAATTAAAATTAAATTTCTTTGAAAAATACAATGGGACTTCTAGTTGACTGAGATACAATGAATCTATTTTTATTGATTGATTGATTCATTTCATATTATATTTTCCTGAAAGTATTCACTAAAATCTATTCTGGGTGAACCTATTGTGTTGCATGAGAGCAATGATCGAAAACCCTGACCCAAATTTAAATCTCGGAATAGCTATACCTTTTGCAAAGTTGTTTTAACTTTTCATAGAAAGTTACTCTTCAAGCCCAAGTAAGATGATAAGTCAACCAACTTTCAATGATAATTTGAACCTAAATCTTTGTTATTTCTGCTTACTTTCAGGTTCCAAATGGGATTAGTGTTTTACTTGGTGCTATACAGATGTTGTTATTTTTCAAATATCCATCTAAAAAATCTGCATCAACTTTTGTAACATAACGTCAATAAGTGCCTTTATAATGAATATGTCTACCCATTAATTGTTATTGTTATGAATGATTGTGTCATTCATTTTGTTCAATATTTAATACAAAGATAGTGATTGTTATCACATGAATTAAAAAAAAATATGCCATTTTTTGATGGATGAATCTAAAGGTTACTTCAAAACAATCCTCTCTGATATCAATATCTTCAATGATTTCTTTAGAATAGCCTCTATATATGTATTGTTTGTACATGTATTGAGAAAACTTGATTTTGACATGCAGGGTTTTCTTTCCTCAGTAAAATAAACAATAGAACTTTTTTTTTGTCTCAAGAGGTTATATTAGTTGCTAAACATGCACTGATTTCTTATTTATAATTCTTCAATTGAGTTATAAAAAAATGTACTTGATTGTAAAATTAAATGCCAAAGCTCTGATTTGTTTTGGAAAATAGAATATTTTGAAATGTCAACTTGATTAGTAATTTGTTTTCGACCTCCAGGTTTTCAGATACACATTTGTCATATACTTCTCATGTTGAAAAGTATTTTGCATACTTGGTGCTAAATATCAAATGTTGTGGTCAGTGGTCATATTCCAGGTTATTTTTAGATTTAATATATACAGTTACAAAAATTGTTGTTATTCCATAGAAAGAACATTTCAGGTAGTAAATTTGTATCCATTGGGCATATTATGGCTTAACTCCAATCAAAAGGTGTGTGTTTGGTGAATGATAATGTGAATGTACATGTATTGTAATATTTCCAAGGGTGCTTTGACATGATATGAATGGTCAGTGTTTGAATGTGTGTATTATGGTAAGTGTACACATTGAATTTTTACCACAACAATTTTCTGGTGAGAATACACAAGCCATTTTTTAAATCAGAAACTTGTTCATATTAACCATAAGGGATTAATAAAAGCAAAAAAGTCAAATATTGAAATGTGATGTAGATGGGCTTGTACAAATATTTTGGTAGTTTTATTGGATGTTTTGGGATCATTTACTAAAGACAAAATGTTTTGGTATTTTTGTTTTTCATTTTGGTGATTGGCTAGTGGAGTTTCCAAGATTCATTGTACTTAAAATTACTCGATAGATAAATGAATGATTGAATCTCATTTGATCATACTACAAGTTGTTTGGTGAAGGAAAATATAATATAATGTGATGAAAGATATGGCATCTATCAAAAAATGTTTAAAAAAGTTTTCGAGAGATTTACAGTTGTGATCTTTTCATTTGTGGAATCAGATTTTAGATGTAGCAAATGTATTAAATATAAAATAGTATTTGAGCTACATTATGTATTATGGACATAGTATTCAAAGCAGTGCATTTTAATAATATGTGCAGTGCAATGTTTGTACAGAACAAGTCAATAAAAGACTATTTTCTGAATGTTCTTGGTTGTTGTCTGTTTGAGAAGTATGGATAGAGGTGTGTATGTTATAAAATTATTTGAATATCTGATATCTACATTTATATGAATATTCTTTCTGACCACGTTATATTCATATTTTCAGCTAACCATTGACATTTAATATCACCAATATTTATATCATGTCCATTAACATATATATATATATATTATCATATTAACCTCATTCGATTAATTTAAAATGGTTTGATACAGCTTCTTTCTATTGACTTTGTGGGAAATGAAATGCTATTTAAAAAAAATTCTTAGTATGTACCTCATGCTCAGTCCAGACAGAAAAGAGTAAAAATTATACATTTGCTCCAGTTTTCACCCAGAAATTTTATCAATATACAGAAAGGCCAAAAAGACTAATATTTAATAATAATAACCATAATGTTGTTACATGAAGGGGGGGGGG
Source organism: Pharyngocirrus eroticus (assembly GCA_033118115.1). Lineage (NCBI taxonomy): Eukaryota > Metazoa > Annelida > Polychaeta > Saccocirridae > Pharyngocirrus > Pharyngocirrus eroticus. Next base: position 8,580 of record JAVSBT010043561.1, read on the forward strand.
GGGGTTAAAGATTTTACTCTCTGAATTTCTTGGGATCTTGTAATTGCTGAGACTGGGATTTCACATTTCAAACGTATATCTTCTAACTTCACACTACTTATCTCACTTAAAATAAAGTTATGTTTGCCATTTTCTCATAGTCGCTTCCTTTGACAAGTATGACTTATGAAGTTATGTACTACGAGTTATAATACCCTCCCCCCCCCTTTTTCAGCGGAAGTCATTGTAAAAAGTACCTTGTTCCTACATAACTATTGAAGGCATACATTTTTACAACGATATTGAGAGAAACAGGCCATAACATTTTAAACTTTTAATTCTGAATCTTAAAAAAATCACCGAAATTCACCTTATCTCTTATGTTATATATTTAGAATGTGTTTAACTATGAGTGTGTTTAAATGGATTTTTTACCCTTTTATGCCGAGCAATACCGACCTTCTAGTTCGTTACCGACAACTAGAACTTTTATGTGTATTCTAGCCATGAACTCTGTATAACGCAGCAGCATATCCTCCAAATAGTCCTTTCAATTTTTAAATCAAAGATATCTATGGAAAACTTGTTATACTCTATGTAAGAGTATGGATGAGATACTTATTTCACAGAAGCTTTATGAAAATATTTTGATTTTAAACGACTGCATCTTATTTCACCCTCTATTATGCTTGTTGCCTGGCCGCTTACAAATGTGGACTGAAACTGCGTTGCATGGCGGTCTAGCTCACTGAGGATTTTTGGGTAAGTTTTCCCAGTGTTCCAAGGGTTTTTGACAGCAACAAACTACATGTGCACATAACTTGGAAATATCTCGTAGTGAAGTCGCGTCAGACAAGTGTAAAAACATCTAAATTTGTACACATCACTCTTAATCGTGACAAGATGTTATTGCTGAAATTAAAACCCTTTTCAAGATGGAGGACAACGTTTCTTTTCATATATATTTGACCAAATAAAAGTCAGAAACAAATAAAAGCCATTGCAAACACGTTTAAACTGCATTTTACTTTTAGAGTATTATTCGAGAAAAATTAACACACCATTGCTATATAATAAAAATGTAGACGTTGATTTTCCACATACCAGTCTGTAAGCTTAATGTCACTTGACCGGTCTGAGATACCAGTTTTCCTATGCATTAACATGTTATCTGATATTGTGGTTAAGCATTAAGCTTGTAGACTGATACTGCAGTCAAGAGGAATGTGATTAATACACAAGGACTTGTTGCTCAAATAGTGATGTAGCATTACCTGTCTATTCACCATTTGATTGGGCCTGGCTAAGCTATACAGTTGAACGACATAGCGTACAGAAACTAAGAAATGTATAGACCAACCGTTTTTGTTAAGTTACACATCCATTTGAAATATATATGTTTTCTGACACTTTAATAAAATTGGTTAACAAACAAGGAAATTATAGACTTATTTAGTTATTTTCATCTACATGCCATTCAATGGCATTGTTTATTCGACTAGTTATATTAGTCCAGCTTGTTCCATTTCAAAACTTTTGTCACTTTTAAAGATTTATCTAACAATGTAGAACATAAACATTTGAAAGACTTCTGTAACCTATAATTAAAGTTGGTTCTTTTATGTATATTCTTTGAGACTATATTTTAATTCATATCAAACATGACATTGTGTTAAATGTGTCTACGAAATATTTGTCAAAAATATTTATTTTCAATTTTCCATTATCATTTGTTTTACTGTAGGGCATTTTTGATTAACAGTCATGGAAGTGTTGGAGGAGGTAGGTGTTGCAGATGGTATTGAGATAAAAAATGAAGTCACTGATGATGGTGATCTTGCTACAGAACACGAAGAAGTAATGAGTTTGCTTATGCCTACAGAAGTAAGTTAAATGGACTAATTTTACTTAACTTTAATTACGATCACAAATTATGCTAACATTATTAACAATATTAAAGGGTCAAATTTGATTAATTTGTCAGAAAAACATACTAACATTTTAATGTAGGAAAAGGCTACAGTTTTTTTTACATATTTAAGGGGCACAACAAATTCTTTTGAAGCCCTGTCTATAGAATTCATGTAAATGCATTTTAGTGTGATAGTGAGCATCATCCTAGACAATTCATAATTTTTTCAAATGCTCACACATTTATAAGTAGTATGCTCGATTCACACATAGCCAGTAATGAAGCTGTGCGCAAGGAAATGGAATGGTAAAACAACATGGTCTCAGTTTATGAGTTGGCAATGGATTCAAGCTCTTTGCCTATATAAATCCCTGTAATTTTGTACATCAAAATCAATACATTGTATAAAGTCTGCTATTGATCAGCCACAATGTGACATAATTAAAACCTTCATTAGAAATGTTGTTTAGTGTGCCTATTGTAACCAAGAGATACTACACGTGCAGCTATGTTTGTCATTCCTACGATTTCCGCTAATTCATTTAATCCAATTGTTGACAGAATGGTTCAGAGCAAGTTCAAGAAGTGGCAGCTGGAAAAGGTGCTTGTCTTGATGCTGATGGAGAAGGTAGATATTTTAATTGAAAGCATTTTAGAGTATTGATTTGTCTTGCCCTTTTTGAATGGATTTATCATTTCATATTAATCTTCATCTTATAGGTCAAAGTATTCAAACTATTTCTTTAGTTGGAGATGGAGGTTCAGTTCAGCAAGTGGCCCTCTCTTCAGATGGTGGCATTGGAGGACTTCAAGCAGTTACACTAGCAGATGGCAGCACTGCATTTATTCAGATGCCAGGAAAAGGTGGAATGGAACTTCCTTTTAGTGGGATTTTTAAGATTGTAATGTAGAAATGCTAAATGTAGAACTTTTAAATGAAATGAAGTCAAATGTCTCATGAATATAATATTGTTGCCAAAGTAACTGAACTATGTGAAGTACACAAAACCTGCTTGCACAGGATAAAAGCTTAGTTGAAGATCTATGATTTTTTTTAAATTCTTTTAGTTCTACATTTATTTTATGATAAATGGATATTCTTTCAACCATATAGGAAAGGCTGATCGTCTTTTTAAGTCCTGCTAATTTCTCATTGTATCTTTTTTTATTTCTACAGAAAAATTTATTCAAGGACAAACTCTACAGTTGGAAGACGGGACAACAGCAGTAGTCCAGTCCAGCTCAGAGGCTGAAAAAGGTTTGGATATGAACTCTTTTAACATTGCAGCATTACTTATATAGCTGTGTTTTAGATATTGAGATAAGATTTAGCTAACTTTGGCCTATGTCTGTGAATCTGTTAACTACAAGCCGGATTTTTGTGTGAAAGATACCAAACAGTTAAGATAGTAGATTGTTTTCATATTTACTTCTTACCTTGTACAAAAATTCAACTGTTTTAGTAAAATACTGCTTTGTTCTGTGTCATACCAGAAGCAGCCGCCTTTGCTGCTACCAAACTTAATGAAGGACATACAGTCCATTTGGATGACAGTACTTTAGCCTTTTTACAGAACGCACAGAAAGGTATTGACCCTCTAGTCCTTACAAGTCATTTGTCACATTGTTGCATGGATCTTTAGCACTATGGGATGTAGAAATGTAAAGTTATCTTTGGCAGTGGCACGCTATTAAGAGTTAGAATAGTTCACAGGTTTCTGGAAATAATTTGATATGAGAATGTTAAGAATTTGTATTATAATGAATTGTGATTATGCTTTACTAACTGTTCAACATAGAAATAGTTTAGATAAATCATAACACTCCCAAACCCAAAGAGGATTATTGGATCTGTGTATGTCACATGACTATGAATATGGAATGAAAGCAATGTAAATACTAAAGTTCTGAAATATTTAGTCACTGTTTAATATTTGAATCTTCTCTGATCAAATATATCATTAACATTTTCTGAGAATATGTAATTGTGTTCTAGGATTGGTGTTGTTTGTAGTTTATATTTATTTTTTAAAGACTTATTTATTTTAGTATTATTTTCAAATTGGAAATTATCGATTTGGCATGCTGGTCACCATTGTAGTGCTCTGTACTCTTTGAATTGAGTATTTATAACAGATGGAATCAATGTGATATTAGAGTTCTGACTTATATGAGTTTTGGTAAATTCAGAGACATTTATCAGCTTATCTTTGTGTGACCCTACCATCTGCTGATTACTGCTATTCACTGGTCTAAGTTGTAGAATTGTTGCATGGTGAGATTGCATCTGTGTGTTTTGTTGAGAAATGTTTCCATGATAGTCTTACTACAATATAATATTTACATGACAATTGTGTATATCATATTTATGTTTTTAAACCATTATAATTCATTGTACCAGATTTCAGGGAAGCCCTCCTATGGTTTTTGTTTTTTTTGTCAAATAAAAAAATAATAATTAAAAGATGTACATATTGTTTTCCTCCCCTTTCTTTATTATGATTTAGTTTTTTAAAAATAACTGTTTTGTTTCATATTTGCTTTTTTTTTTTTATGAACTTGCCTTTTATTGTTGCTAGACATATATACCAGTAGCAAAAGCTATAAACAAGTGATTCTCAGTATTGAAATGATTCGTTTCAGATTGTTTACAAGCAGTGACACTTGAGGATGGTACAACAGCACTCATTGCACATACAACAGCAGAACAACTTTTTGGGGAGGGTGCTGCAAATTTGGACCCAAACACACTTAATCTGGACCAGTTTACACAGGTCAATAATGGGTCCATTCCTATAACTTTGAAATATTAGTAATTTTCAATTTCAAAATGAAAAAGCATGTTTGAAAAATATTGCACCATTTGCCAAGTAGGTTTGAATGTGTTAGTGTATTAAGAGTATTTTACAAAGTCTTGTTAACATTTAATCTTGTAGGCACATGTGATTCAACAAACAAATAAGAATGCTTCTCTTCACCAAGACACAAAACCACAAACAACAAACTCTTCTGGACAGGCAAGTGCACTTTATGATAATATATCTAGTGTCTCATTATAAAGAATTAAAAAACTTTGTCTTTAGCTCTATGACTTGCAACTGCAATTGCTTTAGTAAAGCTCCCATTACTTTATATAATATGAAGCAATGTCAAAGCATTATTTAGAATTTTTTTTACCTTTCTAAATCTGAAAGCCTTTGAGCCTTGATATTGTTGATGATTTCTTAAATAATATTGTGCATTTCAATCAGAGTGGAATGAAAAGTGACCAAATAAATGTGTGTTTTTGTCACTAAATGTATGTATTTTTTGTTTTAGGAACCAGAGAACCAGCTGAGATTACTGAATGAGAAAGGTTTTGCAATGGGCGAAAAAGCTTATAAATGTAATTTTGATGGATGTGGAAGGCTTTATACTACCATGCACCATCTCAAGGTAAAATTTAATAACTGTTTTGGCCCAAAACAAGGGGATTTGGTGGGGACAATAAACTAAAAAAGAGTGGTAGTGTACTGTGCAAAAGGACAAAATTCAAACTTAGAATGGCCACATAAAGTCATAAGCCTTTGCATTGACCTACACAAGAAATAGCCAATCTAGTTTGCTGTGAGCTAAAGTTGTTTTGTTATTTCTTATTCTTAGTATTCTGTGAGCTGATTGTAAGCAACTGTTGAAATATAAGGAAACTAGATTTGAACAATATATATCAAACCAAAAAAGAAAAAGAAAATTGTCATTGGATAATTTACTTCTCTGTTTAAGGCTCTTTAAGATAAATACAGTGATATCGTCATGTTTTTGAATTATAGGTCCATGAAAGATCCCACACAGGGGATAGACCCTTCAAGTGTGATTTTGAGACTTGTGGTAAGGCCTTTGCAACAGGTTACGGCTTGAAGAGTCACACCAGAGTCCATACAGGAGAAAAACCTTATAAATGTCCGGAAGAAACTTGTGATAAGGCATTCAAAACATCGGGAGATTTACAAAAGCATGTCAGAACACATACAGGTATAGCACCACACTCATGGCAACTTATTTGGCTCTTACATACAACTGACTTTGAGTCTAGATCATCACAGTACAAAGTACATGTGAATATCATGTGGCTTGAGTCAGAAAACACTGCCTTTTTTAAGTATGCTGAGTCAAAATATCTTCATTTCTGTTTATATAATATTCTAAAGCTACCAGCTCATGTAGACTATTAATAATTCTTCTCAATAGTTCTGCATTTTAAAAAAAAGTTGTGCCATGAATTTCAACTCATAGTTCTCAAACAAATGTCCAAATTTTTATGTATGATTACAGGTGAAAGACCATTCAAGTGTCCCTTTGAAGGCTGTGATAGAGCATTTACAACTTCCAACATCAGGAAAGTTCATATTAGGACCCATACTGGAGAGAGGCCTTACATCTGTACTGAACCTGGCTGTGGTAAAGCCTTTGCAAGTGCCACCAACTACAAAAACCATATCAGAATACATTCAGGTACAATTAATTAATTTGAGGCATTGCCATTAAATGCACATTGGAAAGGGGGAAGGGGGCTACAAAACCAAACCCTACCAGTGATTAATCGGCCATTGCAACTTGTTTTTGGTTTGGTATACCTTTATTTTGGCATAGAGGAATTCTGGCAAATATGAGACTTTTGTAGAAAAAGACTTTCTTGTGTATCATGGTCAAGTCATGAAATACAAGGTTGATTATTATTTAAGTTGTTACTCTCGGAATTAATTTCAAATATGATCTGATAGACTCTCAGAGACTTAGTCTGATCAACAATGTATTTTTAGTTGATATACTATTTGATTTTTCCACTTTAACTTTAGGTGAAAAACCTTATGTGTGTACAGTGCAGGGATGTGGTAAGCGTTTTACAGAGTATTCAAGTTTATACAAACATCATGTAGTCCATACTCACTCTAAGCCATATATCTGTAATCATTGTGGGAAGAACTACAGACAAACTTCAACTCTTGCCATGCATAAAAGAACTGCTCACGGGGAAGAATCCAACACAGAATCGGAGGCTGGAATGTTTACACCTCAAGTCCATAGTAAGTATGCCACTAAAACGTCACCAAGTCTGAAAGTTTGCATTATTTTTCATTCAATTGAAGAAATTAATTTTCAAATGTTATTTATGTGTAGTTTTTAACCATCTTCATGAAAGGGGCACTGTTTGTAATGTTCTTTTTTTTAATGAATAAATAACCTTATATACACTGATTAGCAAGTTTTTCATAGCTTTTGACCTCCTCTCAAGATCTTGATCAGAGATGACAATGTACAAAAAGTAGCAAACTAAAATAAATTGAGAAATTAAGAATGATGTATGTTCAAGCAAATGATTCTCTAGACCTAGTCATTTTTTTAGAATTTTTAGTATAGTTGAACCAAATATTTTGTCCATAGGTCACATTTACATCTGACTAACATCTTGCATTCGTCTTTTTTTGTCTACAGTCATTCAGCCAAATGAAAGTGGGGAACCACCAGCAAAACAACCCAAACTTCAGTTTCAAATTAGTAATAACACACTGCAAGTTGCTACACCAGATGACAGCTCTGCAGGGAGTGGTGGGCAAGGTGATGGGGAAGGGGCTCTAGTTATCAACACGTCAGAAGCTCAACAGGTAAAGACAAACTTTTACTTGTGAGAGTACTTACAATCAACTAAAAATGAAAATATCCTTAGACTTTATTATTCTCTACAATGCAGCTGGAATATTGTTGAACATTATTTTGATGTAGCAGACTATAGATTTTTTTGATAATCTTGCACAGATGTATTTTTTGTAAGGAATTTTTGTTTTATTTTCTTTAAGGTAACCATGATAACTAGTGAGGGTGTCAGTATGACAGGTATTGTAACTGACCAAGGAGGAGTGACAGCTTTACAACAAGCCACACAGGTGGCACTGCAGCAGGGGATTTCAATAGGAGATAATGAACCACAAGTCTATCTAGTAACAGTACCTGGACAACTTGAAAATTTCCAGGTAAATTAAAATGAAGCACTATTTAATCATTTAGAACATTAAAAAGAATAACAATGTCAGTTAAGTGTAGTGAAAATGTAAGTTGCTCATCAGGTTTGTTAGGACTATGTCGGTAGCATATTTCTTGGTAAAGTCCGGGGTCAACAGGTCAGAGACCCACACATGATCTAGGCTGACCCCTAGATTCTGAATGACAGGGGGTCCATACAGACAGTGGATATTTTCTCCTACTGTCCCAGGTAAGAAGAAATGTCCATAATGGTAAAGTGGATTCAATATACGGGGGATTTTAAATTTGGACCTGTAGACATTTTTGTAACAGGGCTGCCAGGACAGTGCAAAAAACAACAACTTATGTTGACCCCTTAAACTGAGATAGTTTTATCTTTCCTCCTGCAAGGTGAAGGACATTTTTTACCAAAACGACCCCTACAATATATCAATATTATTAAGCCTGAGCTTCTTGCCATGTTACATTGGGACATAACAATAACAAATAAAATTCATGGATTGAGGGCCTAATAAGCAAATTATAGTGTGTTAATTTTGTGTTACTAAGACGAATTACATTTAATTAGCATTTATCCTATGGTGAGAGTAGATGATAGTAGCTGAATTAGAGATTGTGTTTGTACCCCCTGTTCAGTTATCAAGGACAAGGAAGCTTTTGAAGTTTTGAGACAAACAATCAAAACAATGGATTTTTTTTCATGGAAATCAATAGATCTCATCAAAGCTGTTTTTCTATAAACACATTTGGAATATTTCAATCTTTCTTTCTTTATGAAATCTGCACTTAATGACCCCATTTACACCATTGTAATGGAAGTGTACTTGAGCTCAATCACTGCCGGAAACAGGAAAATGACTGCTTCCCCTGACAAAATAAAAAATACTTCAGTGATAGAGTAAATAAGACAGAAAGTCATTTCAAGACGGGAAGTGTTTTAAGATTGGAGCTACTTTTTTTTCTCCCTCTCTCTCTCTCAAGGAAAGTAACCATGCAGATTCAAGCGAAACAATTTTCTTAAAAGCATAAAAGAAAATCAATTTAGTTATGAATTGGAAAACAAATTAAGACCCTTGATGTTTATGGTTGATTTGTAGAAAGTAGAAGTTGAGTAGTACATAAGTATTTGAAGAAATGACTTGTCT
>JAVSBT010043672.1:0-17616 GCA_033118115.1 Pharyngocirrus eroticus
AAGACTTTTTCAAAGAAAAAACATTCTGATCGAACATAAATTTAAAACACGTCTATCATAACGATAATAGGTCAATTCCGTCTGTTAAATTTGCAAAAGAATGCGGCTTGAAACTAGGCCACCAGGTGGCGAGACAGTCACCGTCTATAAGCTCATTGAATTCTCATCTATATAAGACTATATACATAAAAAGTAATAAGGGGTTTAAAGGTTCAAATTTCAAGTTCAAATTATAACTATTTCATTAGGAGCACTTTTTTATATTGAAAAATTGACACAAAATTCAACTGGTATGGGTACCACTTGGGTCCTTTAGGTACCAACATCTGATAGTGTTAATTAGTATACAGCCTTAAAGTATTATAGAAATCCTATCAAAATGATATGTATAAATAAGTAGCTATAGACATAATACTTTCATTATTTTTGTTTGTAGTTTTGCCATTATGTGATACCATTGCTGATGATATGTTCCAAATAAATAAGAAACAAAAAAAATCAATTCATCATACCCATTAGTTTGAAACATACATGTATATTAGTTTCAGACTTATACAATCACAAACTATCGTCATATCAACTTTTGCAGATATCGCTATAAATTTACATCAAAAATTATAGCACATACCTATGCCATCAATATGATATAATTCCAAGACACAACGCAGACCTTGACATACTTCTATTATGTGCTCATGCTTTCAGAATGACTATACACTCATAGTGCACTAGCTGTGAGTAATATGGGTCATTGAATTTATTAATTAGGTCATACACATTGTTGAACATTAAAATTCTGTTTGCTTAATCAACTATAGTTTTTCCAGTGCACTTAAAGGAAAAATGTTTTATTATGTCTGTGCTAAGATTTTTTAGGGAATTCAAGATAACAATAACATGCTCAATTAAGACATTACAAAGAAAGGACACATGGATACACAGATTTGATGTGCACTCTTCCTCTAGCTTTTTATAGTAAAGAACAACGAAGAGATACCATATTATCAATTTAAGGCAAGAATATGGTGGGGATGGGATTTAATTTCTGAGGCTTTATGTTATATTCAGACCTTTACCATTACTTCATTACAATGTTCTGTCAGTTTAAAGTTTATAATTTATACTAAAAATGGATAGGGCGGGGTTGTGTATCAAATTACTTGTAATGACTGTTCATCTTCATATGTAGGGGAGACCAACAGACCTCTAAAAACTAGAGTGAAAGAACATAAAAGAGATAATTCTCCAGTAGCTCATCATGCTTCTTTCAATGAACATTCCATTTATGAGAACGTAAAAATCCTAGACCAGGAACATGACTGGTTTCGTAGAGGGGACAAAGAGAGTATATTTATTGAGAGTACAAAATGTAACCTAAATAGAGACAGAGGTAGACACACCCTTTCATCCATATACAGGCCCATCATCCACCCACATACTGAAAGGGTTTCCCCTTCTGGGGATTCCCTCGACGTATGTGAGTGACGTCATTTTCCCGCCAAGAAGAATATTGTGATCCTTTTAGGGATAACTTTAGCCAAGTCTCATTTAATTTTAATTTAATGTAAACAGTTAAATTAAATGTAAAAAAGTTTTAAAAAAAAACTAAAAATACCTGAAATGTTGCTCCACCCTGAGCTAACCTTAAGGCATTCTGTTGCTAATTGGTCCAGTTTTTCTGAACTATAAAAACCCAAGCTATTTAGGCAGCATTTTCTGGATGAGGGATGGAATATCTTACAACAGGGCCAGGGCCAAGGAGGGGAATAATAAAACATCTGGAAAACATGGCTGAAATTGTAGGAAATTTATCAGAATTGCAGGATTCATATGTTGATGAAATACCTACTTATCAATGGGTGTATACTTATACTGTCTTTGCTTGTTATGTGATCATTATCATATTGATATTTATTGGGAATGGTCTTGTTATCACTGCATTTGCAACATATCGGAACTTAAGAACAATAAACAACTATTTCATTGTGAGTCTATCATTTGCAGATCTGTTTGCTGGAATTTCATTAATATTTGGTTACTCACTCTTTTTCCTTGAGGTTTACAGAATCAGGATTTTCACAAGTATTCCTTGCACAATAAATATTTGGAGTGCAAATGTCTCTTTAGGGGGGTCCATTGTGAATTTGTTACTTGTAGCAATAGAACGTTACATTAGCATCACTAAACCACTAAGATACCATCAGATTGTGACAGAAAAAAGGGTGAAAGTATCAATTTTTTTACTGTGGTTTTCTATGTTCTTAATGCCAGGCTCTGTGTTCATATTTAATTATTGGAAACCAGGTATTTTATGCACACAGACAAATGTTATGCCATGGATTATACAAATGGCTATAATGTATCCAACAGTCATTTTGAGCCTAGGTGGAATAACTATAATCTACAGTCGCATTTTTTTCATTGCATGGCAACAAAAGAAAAAGATTGCAGCTGTGGAAAGAAATCTTAATCAAGAAAACCCAACAAGACAAAAGAAAAACTCCAAATTAACGAAGATGATGTCCACTGTTATTGGACTGTTGTATATTTGTTGGATTCCTTATTTTGCATTTAGTATCCTGGTGTCTTACACAATTCCTGAGCCTGGAAAGGTAATAGACCCCTCACTTTATATCAAGGAATTTTCCAGAACTTTTGTTACTGTTTTACTGTATGGGAATTCCTTTTGCAATCCTATAATATATCATTTAGAAAGTAGGGAATTCCGTAATGCTTTCAAGAAGCTCTTAGGTATCAAGCTCAGTGACAGAGATCTTGGAGCTTCAACTATTCAAGACAATGCAGCAACCCAAGTGGATTGAATCAACAACAAATAGTTTTTGAATTGTCAAATATTTAGGATACTGTGGACAGGTTTAAATCTCAATATAAATATTTTTGTCTCACGAAACTTTTTTCATGACCCAAAATGTCACAAAGTAGCAGATGAGCTTAAATTTCAAAAATCAAAATCAAAATGTGGAGTTTTACAAATTATGGTGCCATCATTCAAAGTTGTTTGAGGAGCACCACGAGGTGGCGCCATAAATCATGAAGAAGACTCCTTGCTTTATGCATATTTTGACATACATGTATATATATACAGGAAAAAAAAACAAAGCGATTAATCTACATAATCATTCTGAGGTTGACATTTTAAAGAGGTTGTACTTATACCACTAAAAGGAAAAAAGGGTTTCATTTGTTTTTCTACGATTTTTCTATACAATTCTAGATGACATGCTCAATCAAGTCATTACAGAGAACGGACATATGGCTAAAACAAATGTGGTTCTCACTCTTTTTCTTGTTGTTTGTGATAAAGAACAACAAAGTGGTATATAAACAGTAATTGTTTAAGGCAGGAAAATGGTGGGAATGGGATCTAGTTTTTTAGGCTCAATATGATATCATTGGACCTTTATCATTACTTCATCATAAATGTTTTAACAGTTTAATCTATTCAAAATAGCATGTTTTGAGGGGGAAGGAATATATAAAATCACGGAAAGAGCCAAGAAGAAGAATTAAAAACTTGTTGACCATGGCTGAAATAATGGGAAATTTATCAGAATTGCAGGATTCTCATGTTGAGGAAATACCTACTTATCAATGGGTGTATACTTATACTGTTTTTGTTATTTATGTGGTCATTATCATATTTATATTTATTGGGAATGGTCTTGTTATCACTGCATTTGTAGCATATCGGAACTTAAGAACAATAAACAACTATTTCATTGTGAGTCTATCTCTAGCAGATCTGTTTGCTGGGATTTCGTTGATATTCGGATACTCACTCTTTTTCCTTGAGGTTTACAGAATCAGGATTTTCACAAGTGTTCCTTGCATAATCAACATTTGGACTACCAATGTCTCTTTAGGGGGATCCATTGTGAATTTACTACTTGTAGCAATAGAACGTTACATAAACATCACTAAACCACTAAGGTACCATCAGATTGTGACAGAAAAAAGGGCAAAAGTATCAATTATTATACTCTGGACATCTACGATCTTATTGCCAGGGTCTGTGTTCATATTCAACAATTGGAAACCAGGTATTTTATGCACACAGAAAAATGTTATGCCATGGATCATTCAGATAGCTCTAATGTATCCAGTAGTCATTTTTAGTCTTTGTGGAATTACAATCTTTTATGGGCGCATAGTCTTTATAGCATGGCAACAAAAGAAAAAGATTGCAGCTGTGGAAAGAAATCTTAATCAAGAAAATCCAACAAAGCAAAAGAAAAATTCCAAAATAACGAAAATGATGTCCACTGTTATGTCCACTTTCTGGTGTCTTACAACATCCCTGAACCTGGGATGGTAATAAACCCATCACTTTATGTCAAAGATTTTTTCAGAAACTTTACTACTGTTTTACTGTTTGGGAACTCCTTTTGCAATCCTATAATATATCATTTAAAAAGTAGGGAATTTCGTATTGCCTTTAAGAAACTTTTAGGTATCAAGAGCAATGACGCAGATCTTGGAGCTTCTCTTCAAGATAATGGATAATTTTCAAGATAATTACAATTATGCCCTTTCTGAAAACAGAAATACCAGAAACATGTTGTCATAGGCCCCATATAATTTTGTATACAGACAATAATCACTCCAACACATACATGTTTCAATTAGTGTTTGGTCGTTAACTAGGTGGCGGTTTAGATCAAGCCACAAGTCATGGAAACGTTGGAAATTACATTCAATGGTATGATAAAATTCCAAACAGTAATCATACTGTAGAATCCTTCCTAAAAACACCATCCCCAATTGAGACCATATTTCTGGAACCAATAGTTAGGAATGAGATAGAGCAGGAAATCCTTGTATCAATTTACGGAAAATAAAATATTATTATTATTTAAACTTAAAATTAATGTAACTCTTTGCATTAGGTTGTTGTTTTTATACATACTGAAAACATCTATGTCAATTTCAAATATCAATCATCTCAAGGTTGAAAGGTTTGAAGTGGTTGTACTCAGACATTTATATCAAAAGCATGTAAATGATTTCTTAATTATCACTAAGAGGAAAAGATTTGTTTGTGCCCAGATTTCTTAATGCATAGACATGTTAAATAAAACATTACAGAGAAAGGACAGATGGATACACACGTGTAATGTTTACACTTTCTTTTTTTTTTGCTTATGATATAAAACAATGAAACGATATCACTTTGTATGTACGTTAAAGGTAAGGACAGGGTGGTAACGTGATTTAGTTCTTGAGGCTTTATATCATTATTAGGTGTTTACCATCTACATGTACTTCAGTACTACTTATTTATAGAATGGCTTTAACACTTATTTCATTTTTTGCAACCTAAATGAAAAGACTTTAATCTGAAATAACTGTTGTATATACATATACATGTACATTATTCAAAACGAATATTATAAGTATAATCCGACATAATTACGTTTAATCTTTTACCTACAAATTTTGTTTTTCTTAAATTGAAGCTCATCTGCTACTTTCAATACACATTTTTGATCAGTAAAAGGGTATATTTTTGGTTTCAGCACTTAATTATGTACATTTTTATACCAATGAAATGTCATTTTCTTTTGTGCAAAGTATAAAAAAACCCAAAGAAGTTGACTTAATGTCCTCAATAGAGAATATTTTTGTATACTGATATCTTGAAAAACTAGGGAGTTTCCCTACTTTTTTGTAAGACTTTTTGGGGTGTTTTTGCAACTTGTTTTTATGAAATATTAGTAATCAATGGATATTTTTATTTTTTCATTAAGTAATTGCTCAAGAATAAAGTTGAGGTATAGAAAATATATAGTTTTGATAGGATTTCTCTAATACTTTAACGCCTGTGTACTCATTAACGCTATCATTGGCCAATAAAATTTATCTTATCTTATCTTATCTTATCATATTTCACAGCCTTATAAGGAATAGACATTTTTCACCCACCCCCCCTTCAATGTAAAAGTTATGAGCTCTATGGTACCCTATGCTAACCTTAAGGCATTGCGTTGGTAATGGGTCCAGTTTGTCTTAGCGAAAAAAACGACAAACAACCTTTCAAAGCATAAATGTAGCACATTGAGGAAGCCAAAGGATGAACATTTCTTAAATTGTAGAAAGGGCAATGGATAAAAAACTCGGAAAATATGGCTGAAATTGTGGGAAATTTATCAGAATTGCAGGATTCATATACCGAAGATATACCTACTTATCAATGGGTGTATACTTATACTGAATGTGCTATTTATGTGGTCATAATCATATTAATATTCATTGGTAATGGTCTTGTTATCACTGCATTTGTAGCATATCGGAACTTAAGGACTATTAACAACTATTTCATTGTGAGTCTATCTTTTGCAGATCTGTTTGCTGGAATTTCTTTGATATTTGGATACTCAATCTTTTTTCTTGAGGTATATAGAATCAGGATTTTCACAAGTATTCCTTGCATTATTAGCATTTGGAGTGCAAATGTCACAGTAGGAGGATCAATTACCAATTTGTTGCTTGTAGCAATAGAACGTTACATTAGCATCACTAAACCACTAAGGTACCATCAGATTGTGACAGAAAAAAGGGCTAAAGTTTCAATTTTTTTACTCTGGACATTTATGACCTTATTGCCAGGTACTTTGTTTCTATTCAACTATTGGAAGCCAGGTATTTTATGCACACAGAAAAATATTATGCCATGGATCTTACAGGTGTCTATTGTGTATCCAATTGTCATTTTTAGTCTATGTGGAATTACTTTCATCTACAGTCGCATCTTTTTCATCGCATGGCAACAAAAGAAAAAAATTGCAGCTGTGGATAAAAATCTTAATCAAGAAAACCCAACAAAACAAAAGAAAAACTCCAAAATAACGAAAATGATGTCAACTGTAATTGGACTGTTGTATATTTGTTGGATTCCTTATTTTGCATTCAACTTTCTGGTGTCGTACAACATTCCTGACCCTGGAAAGATAATAGACCCATCACTTTACATCAAAGAATTTTTCAGAGCCTTTACTACTCTTTTACTATTTGGGAACTCCTTTTGCAATCCTATAATATATCATTTAGAAAGTAGGGAATTTCGTATTGCCTTTAAGAAACTTTTAAGCATCAAGCGCAATGACACAGATCTTGGAGCTTCTATTCAAGACAATAGAGCAACAACAAATAGCTTTTGATTTTTCAAACATTTGAATATATATGAGAAATTAAGTTGTTTGCAGGGTTTTAAGATTTAAATATCTCAAAAGAAACATTTTTGTGAACCTTTTTAGGAAAATGGAGACAAAATTCAATATTACTCATAACTTTTGAGTAATAAGACCAACTGGCACTCCAAATACCAAACAAACCTAATTTCACATGAAAATTACGTCATGCATAAAGTGAGAAAACCCTTCAAAAAAGATTTATAATGAATATTGATTTTGTTTTCAAGTTAATTATTCTTCATAAGTTCATGACATCTTAAGGCATTCCATAACACCTCAAGATGTCATGTACAAATGCCTAAATTTAGTAAATTCAAAAATTAAAATACAATTTACTGGCTATAGACATAATACACTATAATGTTATCTTGTTTTAGAACTGCAACTCTGCTATGAATGTATCTTACATTTCTCCTTTTATAATTCTGTTTTATTATCTATCCTTGAATATATACAATGTCAATGTATAAAATATCTGTAGCCATTGTGAATTAATAAACAAATGACAGTATCTTGAAAGGGAGATTAGTAAACAATGACATGTTGTACACAAAGACGCAACCATGTACCAACTCCCCAAAGTGTATAACAGTCTCATTAAGTCACATGACAATGACACCAGTCACGTGACGTAATGAGACAATACCCTCATTACACTTAGAGCTGATGAAGCCTGACTGATGCCAGGCGAAAGCTTCTGCTAAAAAATATATATTGTGAGTATAATGTTTAAACTTTACCATTATAAAAACGTTCCCAGATATCTTATGAAAATAATTGAAGTAGAAATATTGTTATAACATCCCATTGATGTTCCAAATAAAAAGAACAAAACTAACGAGGACTGCCATGAATATCACAATTATTGTAACAATATGCAATATTCCTGAGGTTTCACAAACTTAACTATGTGAACTGTTTTTGAACATTTTGCTAATTTTAACACTAGATGGCAGCTGTAATAAAAAAAATTATTCTCTTTAATAATTTGAAGAAAGACATGAAACAGTTTTGGGTTAGTGCTTGTTTATTCATTAAGAATGTTTGCATTCCATCTCTGAATCAAGTCAATTTCTGACTTGATACATTGGGAAAAAAAACACTCTGATATCTTGTAAATATTAAACAGTGTCAATGAACTAACATTGTTGCTGCAAACATGTCTCTGGAAAGTAATTTGGCTGAGTGCAAGTGTCCTTGCCTGGAGTGTTTCTCTAGGGGTTTCTTCTTTTTAGTTAAAACCGATTTACTAATTTGTCCATTTACTTTTAACTACCTACTCCCCATGAAGATCCATCTCAAACATGCATATTCATTCTAAAAAATGACTGGATATGCATTTTGCTTATTTTTTATATTTCAATCTGACATTGAGCTTTTAGATTATAGACCCGGTGTCATTATAAATCCCTTAAAATTGAGCCCTTTACATCAGACTGTACTAGCCAACCTTGAACAGAGAACCTTCCAGCTGTATGGACCATCATTCTCACAAAAGCTATTGAATGAAGAAGGTATGAATGATAAGTCAAATGTAGATATTTTAAATCTCAAAATCTATATATCTTTATCCTTTGTACCACCCATTCAGGGTGCTCCGTTGTCTTGAATCGCTGAAGCTCCAAAATCCGTGCCTTGGCGCTTTATGCCTAAAAGTTTCTTGAAAGCATTACGGAATTCTTTACTTTGAAAATGATATATTATAGGATTACAAAAGGAATTCCCAAACAATAGCATGTCCATCAATTGTCTGAAAATTTCTTTGACATAAAGTGATGGGACAATAACCTCATCAGGTTCAGGGATTTTGTAAGACAACAGAAAGTTAAATGCAAAATATGGAATCCAACAAATATACAACAATCCAATTACAGTTGACATCATTTTTGTTAATTTGGAGTTTTTCTTTTCTTTTGTTCCATTTACTTGATTAATGTTTCTTTCCACAGCTGCAATCTTTTTCTTTTGTTGCCATGCAATGAAAAAGATGTGCCCATAAAGAATAGTGATTCCGCAAAGACTTAAAATGACAACTGGATACACAAAAGCCACCTGTAAGATCCATGGCATCACATTTTTCTGCGTGCATAAAATACCTGGTTTCCAATAGTTAATAAAAAAGACAGAGCCTGGTATGAAGATTGTTAAACACCACGATATGAAAATAAAAAATGTTGCCCTTTTTTCTGTCACAATTTGATGATACCTAAGTGGTTTAGTGATGCTAATGTATCGTTCTATTGCTACAAAAAACAAATTTAGTATGGAACCTCCTAAAGAGACGTTTGTAGCCCAAATATTGATCGTACAAGGAATACCTGTGAAAATCTTCACTCTGTAAACCTCAAGAAAAAAGAGCGAGTATCCAAATATTAAAGAAATTCCAGCAAACAGATCTGCAAAAGATAGACTCACAATGAAATAGTTGTTAATTGTCCTTAAGTTCCGATATGCTACGAATGCAGTGATAACAAGACCATTCCCAATGAATATTAGTAAGACAATCACCACATAAATGACAAAAGTAGTATAGATAAATATCTATTGGTGAAAAGGTAATTCGGAAAGCAATACATGACTGATATTTGAAATATTATGAATATTTTCCACTTCCTTAGCCATTATTGTTAGTCATGTATTGGCCACTTGACGCTGTACAAATATCTTCAAGTTGAAAAACATGTGTGAAAAATGAATGTATATAATTATGATAAATGGCTCTTAACGAAAATTGTTTTGTTTCGATTTAATGTATACCATATTTCTTTGAAACAAGGAACGTTTCCATAGCAACTCATTTCAGACATATAAAATGATTTACTGGTCTTATGATAAAGACACACAAGTTGTTTTAATAGTGGAAGCTCTGAAGATTCAAATAAAAACATGAACCCTTTAAAAAATAATGAACCTGTATACATGTAAGTACACGTAGAAGAACTTAAATGATACAAGTTTAACCTGAATATTCAAATAATTACATGTAATTCCCTTCTTCACATGTTTTAAATGTTTGAGTAACAGGATTTTCAAATGTGTATTTTTATAACCCCATAATATTTATTTCATCTGCAGCCTTGTGTATTTATTTGCAAATAATGACTTTACCAAAAGAGTAAAGCCAGCCACCTGGTTAAAATGAGTTCCTAATACTAGAACATTTTTCTGGTAGCAAGATATTTCTTGTCTCCAATTTCTATACAAAAGTACACAGCCTGGTCCTAGGATCATAAATGAGCACAATATGAAAATGTATATTTCTATACATGTATTTCTGCCCTTTTTTCTGTCACAATCTGATGGTACAGTAGTGTTTTGGGATGGCAATGTATCGTTCTATTGCTTAAACAGTTCATTTAGTATGGATCTTCTTAAACGGGCTTCAATTGCCAAAATCAAGATGACCTAAGAAATGCCTGTTAAAATCTTAATTTCAAGAATATAGAGTATGTAGCAAAACATGATGGCAATACCAGCAAACAGGTCTGCAAAAGACTTGCTATAAAATAGTTATTATACTTGTTCTTAGGTTCTGATATATGCTACAAATGCAGCAATGACAAGACCATTCCCAATGAATATTGATAAGACAATCACCACATAAACAACAAAAACAGTAATGATAAAATTAATATCCATTGATAAAAGGGTAACCAAAAAATTAAAACTTCCTTGAGATATGAAATAGACTAAAAACAAGTTGTTTTCTATGTTTTTATATATCAACTCAGTAAAATAAATAAAAATACATTATGGAACATCTCATGAGAAAATGAATTGCGGGGGAGACTGCATGACATATGTAATGTGTTTTGGGGGTAAAGTTATCAGTGTATGAATGAACCCATCCTAATGGCAGGCAGTATACCATAGATTAAGAAGATGGTTTGATGAAAGGTTGGTCAATCAATTTGTACTTATTTTACATGACTACAGTTTTTTTACTTTTACAGGAAACCTTTTCAGGTTAAATTTGTTTTGTCAAATAATATCTAAGAACAAAAGTAATTGTCCTGCAAGTATATCAATACCATGAATCGCATGAATGAAACAAATAATTAAAAATTCTTAATGGGGGAGAAATACTATATAGTCTGCATTCTTTCCATTGTATATTTTCTTCGGTAAATATATGAAAGTGGAAGTAAATTATACATAATCATTAAGACACTCTGCATTAGAAGACAACGCATAATACCCATTTTCCCAAATATCATTATACATTTTGGAATATTGAATAAGAAAAAAAAGACCAAATATCAATATGGAAAGGCAACAATTGCAAGCTGGTAATTAAACTAAATAATGGAGCTAGGAATATTATTGGCATAAGAGAGCTTTCAATCAGTTTCAAGTTCATATTTCACATTATTATTTTAAAAAACAAAAGAATATTAATACAATCATACGTACCATCTTAAACGTGTCCAACAAGTGTTAAATCTGAGCCTGATAAAAAAATGAAAAATTGTAACAGCAGATAATCAAGTTTTCTCCTGGGCTTACAGTAAACTCAAATATTTAAGAAAAAATGAAAAGAGAAACCAACACTACTTTGGTATTTTTAGTAGTGTTGAAATATTGATCAAAGCTAAGAAAGAACGATTCATTAATGTTTTCATAGATAAATGAATTGATGAATGAATGGATCAATGAAATATTATATGAAACGATATAATTATAGTCTTTAAATGAGCTACATTCAATAAGAAATTATCAACAATGACTGTTGGCAATGAAAACTTAGCTGAGGAAATGAAATAATCCAATAAACCAAATTGGTATAGCATATTTAGTTTCTTGTGTTTCTATGGGTTTTGTTTTGCATAATAGAATGTTTACAGTGCTGAAATTCATTGAGATAAAATGAATCCATTTACAACAATTTGTTTCAATGGAAGAATGAATTCTCATATGGATTTGAAGGGCCAAGGCCATACCCTTGACCTCCATCAGAGGTCCATCGTCCTAGCATTAGTAAAATCACGTTTGTTCAAATATCAAATTGTTGTCATTGTTTACTTTGTATTACAAACTTCAGCCAAGAACTCAGAATGCTTAACGGGAATGGGAGCATTATGAATGATACTTCAAATAACATAAATTTGCCCTCAGGACAATGGGCATTTATAATATTTCGTTTAACAATCTATTATTTTTTAAGCTTACTGATATTTGTTGGAAATACACTTGTGATCTTAGCCTACATCAAATTTGAAAATCTAAGAACTTTGAACAATTATTTCATTGTAAGTTTGGCAGTAACAGATATCCTTGCAGGGGCTGGTCATACTATCATAGTTGGAATTTTCACCGCCGGAGTTTTTAACATTGAATCAGGAAAATTGGTATGTTTGGGAAACATGTTTGCAGTTATTGGTAGTTGTCTTGCATCACTTTTTACTTTTCTCTGTGTTGCTGGGGAGAGGTACATTAGTATTGTGTATCCATTAAGATACAGTCAGATTGTGACACAAGCCAGGGCAAAGATGGCACTATTCATCGTTTGGTTCCTTTCACTGTCCATGGCAACCATTTTTGTAGTTTTTAACACTTGGCACCCCAAAAAATTGTGTAATTTTAAAGAGATCGCACCATTACGTTTGCAGTTATTTATCCTATATCCTGCAATATTTCTTGCCCTTGTTTTGATAACCATTTTATATGGACGTGTTTTCTACATTGCACATCAACAGAAAAAGAAAATCAGGATTCTAGAGAAGGCTTTTAAAATCAAGGAAAAAAAGTCAAATTCAAAACTAACAAGGATGATGGGAATGGTGATAGGATCGCTATATGCCTGTTGGATTCCGTATTTGTAATCAGCAGTACAGAAAATTATGATATACCGGGGCCAGTTGAGATCATTATGCCAGATCTGTACCCAGCAGAGATGCTCAGATTTGTAGGCAACTTTTTATTCATTTCAAGTTCTTTTTGCAACCCTATAATCTATCACTTTGAGAGCAAAGAATTCAAGAACGCATTTAGGAAGTTATTTGGTCAAAAAGTAACCATTCAAAATTCTGTTATAACTGAAAATAAGACTTTAGAATGAGATATTGATATACGGTCTGACACTTAAAGTGTTGTTAATATGTCTCCATCTTTTTTTTCTGTAAATTGTAGAAATGTATGTAGAATCACAAAAAAGTCAACAAATAACATCTAGGTAAATCTCTCTGTATGTTTCTGCAAAATTACAACATATTTATAGACCATAGATGTGTAGATAAATTTCCTAAAAGGGAGAAAAAAAAAGTGAATGTTACAAATCAATTATATCACACCAACCATCCGTTTCGGAGATGTTTGGTAATGATGTCATCTACAGTTCACGTATGTGTTGTGGTTTACTGTGTCCCTGACTAGCGACAGTATTGTCTTGTAAATGTTATCCCAGAACTTCTAAATATGAATCGTATATAATACTGTTTAAAAAAGTGATTTTAGTAATTTTAGTGATATTTAACGTTAAAGGCATCAACACTATATTTAGTGGTTCCAATCCATCCTTAATGAACATAGCTTTAAATCAATCATAGAATTGATAACTGGATAATATCAAAACAATAAAGTTCTATGTTGGTGTCACTAAAATATTGTTGATGCCATTAAAAACCTAAATATCACTAAACATCTATATCTTTTCTAAAGGTGCATTATTATTATTTTTTGCAAGATTACTTATAGTTTAATACAATAAATGCTTTACATTTCTGAATTAATCGAGGTGAAAAAAACCGATTCCATGTGCAACAATTTGTATTAAGGAAAGGTGAATGGTTATATGGATTAGAAAGGTGAGTACCTTGGCCTGCATAAAAGGGTTCATCATCTTTGCATGCATATAGCATCAAGGATTAGTTGCTTGTGTGATAGTCTAAACAGAGGTCATTTTTTACTTGTGCGATTTTACAAACTAGAGGAAAGAATTCAAAAATGTCTAACGGAAATGAAAGCAGTTTGTATGATACCTCAAAATACATAGATTTTCCTCCTGAACAATGGGCATTTATAATATTTCGTCTTATAATCTACTATTTTTCGAATATATTGATATATGTTGGAAATACACTCGTTGTTCTAGCCTACATTAAATTTAGAAATCTTAGAACTTTGAACAACTATTTCATTGTGAGCCTAGCAATAACCGACCTTCTTGCTGGAGTTGGCAATTCTATCAATATTGGGATTTTCACTACAGGAATTTTTAGCATCGAGTCAGGAAAATTGGTGTGTTTGGGAAGCATGTTTTCTATTATAAGTAGTTATCTTGCATCGCTTTTCACTCTTCTCTGTGTTGCTATAGAAAGGTATATTAGTATTGTTTATCCATTGCGATACAGCCAGATTGTGACACAGACCAGGGCAAAAATGGGGTTATTCATCGTTTGGTTTCTTTCACTGTCCACGGCAGCCATCTCTGTAATTTTTAATACGTGGCAATATAAGAAACTATGTAATTTGAAACAGATCGTACCATTACGTTTGCAGTTATTTATCCTGTATCCTACAATATTTCTTGCCCTTGTCTTGATAACCATTTTGTACGGACGTGTTTTCTACATTGCACGTCAACAGAAAAAGAAAATCAGCATTCTAGAGAAGGCTTTTAAAATCAAAGACAAAAGGACAAATTCAAAATTAACAAGGCTGATGGGAATGGTGATAGGATCGCTTTATGCTTGTTGGATTCCATATTTTGTAATCAGCAGTATACATAGTTATGATATACCAGGGCCAGCTGAGATCATTGAGCCAGATTTGTATTCAGCAGAGATGCTCAGATTTGCAGGCAACATTTTAATCATGGCGAGTTCATTTTGCAACCCTATAATCTATCACTTTGAGAGCAAAGAATTCAAGAATGCATTCAGAAAGTTATTTGGTCAAAAAGTAATCATTCAAAATTCTGTTGTAACTGAAAATAAGACTTTAGAATGAGATATTGACATTCGGTCTGACACTTAAAGTGTTGTCAATCTGTCTCCATCTTTTTTCTGTAAATTGTAAAAATGTATGTAGAATCACAAAAAAATCAACAAATGACACCAAGCCAATTCTTTTTGTTTGTTTCTGTAAAATTGCAACATAATTATAGACCATAGATGTGAAAATAAATTTCCTAAAAGGGAGAAAATAACAGAAAAAAGTGAGTGTAACAAATCATTTATATCACACCAGCCATCCATTTTGGAGATGTTTGGTTATGACGTCATCAACAGTTCACATTTGTTGTGGTTTACTGTGTCCCTGACTAGAGACAGCATTGTCTTGTAAATGTTATCCCACAACTTCTAAAATATTAAAGATATACTGTTAAAAAAGTGATTTTGGTACTTTTAGTGATATTGAAAGTCATATTGGCACGCGGTCTGACACTAAAGTGTTGTCAATCTGAGTGTCTCTATTTTTCTGTAAAATTGTAGAAATATAGTGTAGAATATTGAATACAAAATGAGGCAATTAAATCAAATCAAAATGAAATACCCTAACATTATCAGTCATTAATTCACAAACTGATTTGGAGTGATAGGTCCTCGCTTCATGCAACTGATGCCTACGGTGTCAACTATAGTAAAAAAAGAATGTATCTAAAAAAATCTTGCAAGGGTTCACATTATGCAGGGATTTGTAGCAAGGGAATTAATTGTAAGTTCTGTTTTTATAAATTTGTAAATAGATTCACAAAAGTCAGATATCCATAAATATGTTAGTCAAGGCCTTGAACTATTTACACTTTTTAGTCAAATTTTCAATTAATAGTGTAATTTGCGACAAATGAGAATTCGACTTCAGGTCAATAGTGGAAAAGCATTTGCAGTTTGTTGTTGGTTTGTTGTAATGCCATTCATACCCACTGTAAACAACCCTAACTAAAGAAGTTGCTACCCAGATGAAATATTGTTCATTGTCTTGTCACCAATAGTTAATAATTTTCAACTAAACCCCTGAAGTGAAAACGATTTCGAATGATCAAAGCTTTGAGCCATACAATAATAATTCTCACGCAGCAATCTCATTACCCTACATAGCTATATTTTTAATAACATGGATATCTAATGTTTTTCAATAAATCATCAAAATTCTTTAAATTATCTTTGGTTATGTTTGGTTTGGTTTTGACTTATTTCTAACTTCACAATTATGCTAATCTCATTAAACGTGTCGGCGTTCCTTCGGGTCACGTATTTGACAGCTGTTTTGATTGTATTGTGAGTATAAATATAAGAATCCTTTATGTTACGTTATGAATAATTAATTTGCACTCAAAAGCTTTGTTTATATGTAATATCATTTAAGCAACCATGAATGTTACCATGGCATATCGAATGTAGGAATTCTAAGCTTTCAATAACAATGCTGTCCTAATTCTGTTAAAAAAATCTCTCATTTTTTCACTCAAATGGATATTTGATTGGATTATGTAAAGAAATACAAATGAGACTATATACATGATTGTCCTGACATATGGGATCGAAATTTAAATTTCATTGAATTATATAGGCCTAATGCTAAACAAGATGATGTTAGCGTTTTCATAAAGAACTCACTTAATGTGTTGTAAAGTTTTCTACTCAAAAATGAAATATTTTCTAAAATTGCAGTTGGAGTTCTTTATTATGTCTTCACTCAAATTAATAAATTGGTCCATGTACAAAAAATACAAATGAGACTACATGTATATATGATTGTCCTGACATATTGGATTGAAATTTAGTTTACTGGTCGTACATAGAATTTTCGATATTGCTGAACAAGACTGTGTTATGGTGTCTTGATAATATACTCACTAAAAAATGTTTTGTAAATTGTATATCTCAAAAATGTCATAATTATTGACTAAAATTGTAGATAAAATTCCTAAATAGATATACTTTGGGGAAAATAATCTCGCTGATGTAATGTTCAATAAAAAGTATGAGCAGTTTTTTTACTAGGGAGCTAAAAAAGTGCCAAAATCAGAAATTTGAAAAAAAATACAATTGAAGTTTTGAGTAGTATAATGATAAAGATAAAAATGCTCTTAAATTGAATATAATTGTTTGATATCCTCTACCTTCTTTTTCTTAAGAATTTTCTGTATTACTATAATTGTATGACTGGGCCTCTAAGTTCATGCTAGATGTCATTCTCGTGCACCAGAGGTCACATTCTCAGACTTTCAGACTTTCATGGTTTCTCAGGGCACTTTTCTTCGGACAGCCTTATATGGCAGAGCACCTTGCAGGCAGTTCCTCCAATCAAATTGTTTGTTACTAATTTTCGCGGAATTTTCTTTCAGCTAAATTTTACTTATTGGTTGAGGCTAAAGTACCTGCCTAGGAATCTCTCCAATTAGAAAACGCTTGTAGGGCACCTGTCGCGGGAAACAATACCTGTACAACCAATGAAATACCAT
>JAVSBT010043783.1:0-17609 GCA_033118115.1 Pharyngocirrus eroticus
TTGTGGAGAAACAGCATAGAAATGTTCTGTCTTTATCATGGGAATTGTCCTTTTGGAAATCAGTGATTTCACCTTAATGTTTGGTGTGTGAAAAGAAGTTTGTTTTATATTAAACCTTTGCCATCTGTGTGCTATTACATGTCAGAATAAAGAATTGATTCCATGCACTGTACATATAGATATTTTCAAGGACACAAATCTCAAACAATGCACACTTTTTGGGGGGGGGGGGGGGGTAGTTCAACAGGTTTTTTTTCAGTAATTTTGTAGTTGGGTTTATTTTATTCTTATTATATTTTATTCATAATCTGTTCTAGTAAGTAAAGAGTGAATATTCCAGCTCTGTTTCCCTATCATTTTTAATTCTTTACGCTTCAAAAGAGAATGGGATAAACAACAATGCAACAAATTGTCAAGAAGGCCACCAAGTCTCTACATAATGGGGCAGTGTTTTCAGACTGAGAGCGGGGTGGGAGGATATCTTTAGTCTCCATTATGCTTGCCAAAATCAAGAAAGTTATTCAACAGTTCCAGAAAAAAAATGTTTAATGTTCTAGAAGTCAATTTCAACAACAACCTTTTGTGAATGAGAGTTTTACATGAAACCCTACAGTAGAGAAGTGATTTATTTTCAACAATTTCCTTCCTGATATTCTTTGTTGCCTCCGTGACTTGACGACATCCTATTTCATTCAATGAGTTTGGAGTTGAATGGTCACTCAAGTCTAATTTATTCCTTAAAACATGACTTTGAGAACTCTACAGAGAACCATTGAAAGGATTCTTTTTGGAAATAAAACTACATTTTCTCTTTCTTTTTTTTTATTGAAGAAATACATCAGATGAACAGGGTATAGGATGAAGGTTCTGAGTTGTTTTAGTTTTTTATATCACAAATGGATTGCTCAATGAATTACTTCAAAATTAAGATATTTTTTTATACATAACTCATGAAAATTAGTTTTTCCATTTGTAGTGAATGTTTTTATATTTTTTTTTTCCATTTCAAATATTACAAATACACGTTCATTCTCATTTTTCATCAAATATATCATCCCATCCATACCATTTTTGATGCAAATATTCTTCGCTTAACCCATTTGATAACTTTTGTTTTGCTAGCATTATCACTAAACTAGACACCTGTGACAGGTGTTGTCATGAAAGCTCACTGTTTATAAAATTGGGCAAGAACGTCCAAATATATCTTTTTAATAATAAAAAATACCCAAGCATGTGTAAAATTCAAGGAGTTTTGCATACTCTTAAACTTTAATATATATATAACTTGTGGAAAGCTTGTAAGATATATTCAGGGTTAAGTCTGACCTATTACACATGTTCAGGAACTACAGGATGAATGCATCCCTTTTTTTTGTACTCCCTGACACTGGAGACCTAGAATAGAATTATTTCTGAAGTAAAAGGTCATGCCCATGTTTCATTCATGCTCCTAAATGCATACAGAGCTCTTTTAAAAATAGTTTCATGTTTTTTTGCAATATTTTTAGAAGACCCTTTAGTATTCATAAATCATAATTAGTTAGATATTTAAAGATGTGATGGTTTCATTTACTTGCCAGGGCTACATGTATGACTGTGTACAAGGGGCTTTAAAGTTATTTGATTTGAGATTTTTCTTCATCTTTAGTTTTCTCCTTTTTAAAACTTGAACAACAACAAAAATAAATTAAGGTTAAGATTCCTTTATGATAATTATAGAAACAATTTAAAGCTATGTAAAAAATTAAATTAAAAGGAAAGTTATTTTGGTTACCTATATATATATACAGATAGTATTTTAAAAATCAATTTTCCATTGGTAAGATGGGAGATGCAAATAAGATAAAACAGAAAAACGAAAAAGGTGTTCTGACTGAAATTATACCAAAGGGTGGACAACAATTTAAATATGATTGATTAAATCAAAATAAATCCCAAGGATTATCACTAATTAGAAAGGACTTGTAATTAAACAAATAAAATAATGAAATGCCATTATATCATTATAATCTGAATGGCCTTCAGAGTTTCTAAGCTGTCCACATAAATACAATAATCTTGTTGTAAGTGTAAGTTTAACAATAATCTATGTGTCAATATTTGGCAGCACCTGGTTCATGATTCATTTTTATATTCTTCTTCGTCTTATTCCTTGATATAAGACATTTGTTCAAGTTAAAATTTCTTATTCTGGGACTTTTTGTCTTTTGATAGTGTCTTATAATACATGGCTCTGTATGGGTTACTGACGACGTGCAGGTAGGGAACGCGCCAGATACTAATAATAGTTTGTATTGGACACCACCAGGTGACGTGACTAATTGATAGATTACATGCTAACAAAAAACAGTTCCAAAAAACTTCAGGCAGGGGTGTTTTGAATTTTAAAAGCCTCGTTTTAAACTATAATTATAATGCTATCAGATAGCATAATTATGCGACAATGAGCAGACGAATATTTAACATTTATTTGAAGAAAAATTAAAAGCTAAAATAAGAAAAAGATAATAATACGAAAAAGAATAATGAAAAAGTTTATATTAATTATCTTAACTATGAGTGAAAGGGAAAAGAATAATTATGCTAAAATGTCTTCAGTAGTATAAGCTAAATAAAGAATTTTAGCTACATTACATGCTACAGACTCTCAATTCATTTGCTACAAATGACTATGATTCATTAATTTGTGGACACAAGATAAAGTAATCTTAAAAAATAAAACACAAAATCAACTGCGTTTTTCTTTTTTTCCTTTGGCTTTATCAAATAGAATGAAAAAGAAGGGGGTTTATTTTTTTTTAAATGTCCAATTGAAACATGACTTTGATGTCTAGTAAAGTCATGTTTTTGATGCAATGATATCTCAAGTGATCCTTTTTCGTGATTTAGATGTCTATATGTACTCAAACAAATTAATTGGCCATGGTAAGCTTTTGATCTAAAGTTAAAAGTTGCTGTACTAGATTCAATTGGCTACCCTTGAGAAGAGGACAGCATACAGGGCAAAAAGGGCACAAAACATATATTTAAAACTAACATAATTATCCCTTCAGAAGAAAAATCTACATTCGATTTACATTAAGGGAATTTGCATGGTTATCTAATTGATGGATGGTATTTTTTAAACCTGCCAGCGACCATAAAATATATAATATAAGCTATAGCAATTTAAAAAAAACATGCTTTGAATATTTTTTCATAATGTATTTTTTCACTAAAGTTCTTAAAACAGATAACTTATATTCTATTAATGAACAAATTATAGACACCTCCTAATTTAGTCGAAAAGATACATTCATGAACAAATTTAACCAACGTCGTGATTGTATGTTGCACTGCTATGACATATAGGACCACTTTTGACAATGTCGTTCCAAACGATGAAGCAGTAGCGGGAATAAGCAATGAGTATTTAACACAATAGCTCTGGCTTGGAATAAACTTTGTTAGAAAAGGGGTATGTATGCTAATTTTTCACATGAATTGATATTAGTAATGGTAACGATGGTAAATATAAAGGGTTCGTTTCTTATATAGCAATATATATAACACCAAAGCCCAGTAATTATGAATTTTTCGGTGTTGCTAATCCATTATCGCCCAGTAGTCCCTCCATGGATTCTGTGCTCTATTCTGTTTTCACTCGGTGAATGTTCCGTATGATCGTTTAGTAGTGTAATTCTATATTCTACTTCAGATTAAGAATGGCGGCGGAAAGATCAAAACGACATAATGCAGGAGCTAAGATGGCTCGCCTGATCGATGATGAGGAAGAAGATGATTTTTATAAGACGACTTACGGGGGGTTTTCAGAGGTGAATATAATTATAAAATTAATCTTCAACTTATTGTTGATCAACTTTAGCTTGTGACATTTTGAGACACATGAAAGTTATCTAGATGATTGAGGAGAGAATTTAATTTTCTTCCTTATAATTGTCATCATATTTAACATATTTATTGGTAATTTTCTTACAAAGTTATATTGTTGTTGTTATAGGAAGCTGATGATGATGACTTTGGCTCTGAGAATTCTGGAACAGATGAGGTTGATTCCGATTTTAGCATTGATGAAAATGATGAAGTTAAAAGTGATCATGAAGATGATGAACCAAAAAGAAAACGTAGACTTGTGACTAAAGCATACAAGGTATTTTTTTTACTTTTTTTTAAATTCTTACAATGAATAATGACAGTAGTTCAACGGAATATGCTCTGTTTTATAAGTAGCATAATCATATTGCTAGTTTAAATCACTTTTGAAATTCAATATTTGATTCTTCACAATTTGTTGGAAATTATTTTGTACTAAATTATGAAATGCTAATAGTAATATGTTTTCTTGAATAGGGTGAACAGTGAATAACATGTTATCTGATTCTTTTTTGTAAAAAAATATAAAGGAACCAAAAAGAGAACCTGCAAAATCTGAGCAGAAACCTAAGCCTAAAGTAGAAAAAAAGAAGAAGCCTGACCGTTCTTCTGTACAAATTTATCAATCACCTCCACCTGTTGGTAAGAATTCATATCCATATTAAAACTCTTAGAGTCAACAAATTACTCTTCTGTGTTAGAAACATTTCTGTTTTCCTAATGAATTTGTTTTTTCACCCAGAATCACACAACGAGACAATTAAGCAAATATTCTATAGATAAAGTTGAAGGAATTTTTTTACATCCATAATTAATTACTGTGAACCACTTGCAGTATGTAATACATTTATCTCTCATTGATGACAGGAAAGAAGTCACTGCGTCATACAACAGCCGCCAAATCAGAGGCAACAAAGAAAAGAGAAGCACAGAGAGAGCAAAGAAATAAAATGATGAAAGATATGGCTGCGAAAAAAAATGTACATGAAGTGAGGAGATTGACACAGGAAGAGTTGTTATCAGAAGCCAAAATTACAGAAGAAATTAACATAGCGGCCTTGGGTAAGATCTTATGATTATATTGAAAACTGATGTATTGTTGTCATGTTGAAATATCATAGCACTACATGAAATAAAATGTATCATAAGTACATGTATAATTATTCTTTCTTTCTCTTCTTGATCTTATACATACATGGGCCTAATTGAAAAGCATACATCCCTTGTGTAGTCAACCACAAAGTTTGTAATGGTCATGTTTACATATATACATAGGGATTGATTTACGACATTTTGAGATTCAAGCCATTTTCTTAATAATCATGTTTGCTTTCCAACTGGCTGCAGTATTGAATATTGTTACATTTTAAAATATCCATGATTATATTCTTCTTTAATTCATATTCTTTTGAATAGAAACATATCAAAGAATGGAACTGGAAAAGAAGAAGAACCGTGTGCAAAAGCAAAATTACAAAGGCCCAATTATTAGATACCAATCAGTTACAATGCCTATGATAGAAGAATTACCTGCTGATCCGGAAATTACTGTTGATGAAGAAAAGTGAGTGAATTATTTGAAAATAACTTGGCTTGACAGATTTTTGCTAAGTGTTTGTCATTTGAATTCTACAGACAAAATTATGTAATTTGAATACACATAAACTTAGTCAAACAGAATGGAGCTTTTCAGTTTGTTTTGAATAACCATTTAAATATACTAAAGAACAGTTTAGTATATCTTTGATGTAAGTATTTTTGATAGCTGTCGTTTCAGTCATGTCATGTTTGTCATGTTGAATTTTGTGACGTAGATGGTGAATTTATATTATCTTTTTTTTTCAGTGAAATGCAAGAGAGAAAAACTTTAGTTAAGACGGATGAAAAATGTTCCAGGACATTTGTAACATTCACGGAAGAAAAGATCTTCAATAATTACTTTCGTCAAAGAAAATGTAGAGCACCTATCAAACAATATTGCCCTGTGACTCGTTTACCAGCAAAATATTTTGATCCTATTACTCGATCACCATATGCCAACATTCAAGCTTTTAAAGTGCTGCGAGAAGCCTATACACAACAATATGACCCTGATAAGAAAATAGCAGATATCAAAAAGCCAAAAATTATTACACAGACAGCAGCAGTTAGCTCACCGAAACCAGCACAATCCATCATACAAGTAAAAACATAGAAGTGGGAATTAAAAATGAAAGGCTGTTGAGAGTTTTGAATGATTGGTGAAGGCAAAAGAGAATATGGCCGTATATTTTTCTTTAGATACTGATAGCATAGCTTGTATGAATGTTTTTGAAGGATGAGTAAATATTTTGAATGTTGACATTTGAATAAATTTCAAAATAAAAATGTTTTAACTTTGTTTTCTTTTAATCTTGATAAGATTTATGAAGAAATATTTTGAATGTTAACATGTGAATAAAATGTCATTATGGTAACTGTTTGTATTTCACTTTGGCTACAACATTCTTTGTAAAAGATCCATTTTTTTTTCAAATAAAGAATGATTACACACAAATTGAAAGCTGCCCTTTATCACCCTCTTTGTAGTGATACAAATAAAAGGCCTACTACATTGTATTTTTTTTCACAAAACTTTTTCTAACTAGGAGAAAGAACAACTCTGCATTGACAAAGATCTGCCTATGTATACTTTTTTTCCATTTTATTTTTTCTCAAAGCTATATACATCTGCAAAATGAATCTATATTTTCATTATGCATATATTTACATTTTAAAATTGGTCCCTTTGTTGGCATATTTTTATCTGTAAATATCTTATCACAAAGGAAAAACCTAGATCCTAATGTTTTTCCATAGCATCATTAATAAATACCTCAGTACTTTACATACATATTCAACATCAATATCTCATTCTCTGCCTTGCCCTAAATTCTCAACATCAAAATAATCTTGGCAAAAAATCTTTCCTGGCTCGTAGGTAGCAAAGTGTGGGCCTTGTCATAGAAGTGTTTTGAAAGAAAGATTGATTTAGACAAAAGGCAGAATAAAGACGATTGCTGACAGGAAACTGTATACATATTACAATCATTAATGAAGATATTTTACTTTTAAAAAAATGAAAGGTTTTGTTAAAAAAAAACACTAATTAAATATCACAGAACATCTTAGTTCACATAAAAACACAGTACTTCTTTTCCAGTGCAAGATAGTGAATATTTTTCTAAATGTTCATCTTTTTTTCTGATCTTGTTGTGAATAAAATACTGTCCATACTTAGTATGAAAGTAAAGTAAGGGCTGATCAGCCTTTTTCCACAAGACAAGTTCACATTTACTAAATTATGAAAAAGGTTCATCCACCTGTCACTAGATTCCCTAAAATGTGAAGAAAATTTATGAAAAAAACCCTCATATTGCACTATTCTTTGCCCATTTTTAACCTGGCAAAGAAAGTTGTCTGTATGTAGTGAATACCAGAGAGCTATTTCAGTCATGCATTTAAAGTACTGTCTTTGTAAAGTTTTTTGTTATCACCCATAGAATGATAGAAGTGTAGATGAGAGATTGTATGCATTTGACTAAATTCTGATATGAATTTCTAGCATCCAGCATCATTGAAAAAGTCTGGTTCATGTTTCTGGTATGCTTGCTGGAAATTTGGGCCAAGCAACTGGAGATCCTGGTCATCACGAATAACACCCTGCA
Organism: Pharyngocirrus eroticus; assembly: GCA_033118115.1. Taxonomy (NCBI): domain Eukaryota; kingdom Metazoa; phylum Annelida; class Polychaeta; family Saccocirridae; genus Pharyngocirrus; species Pharyngocirrus eroticus. The sequence continues at coordinate 7,563 of JAVSBT010043783.1, forward strand.
AGAAATTGAAATGTGAAGAATTATAAGACTGTTCAAAAGAAAGTTAACTGTCTCAATTTGTCAAATAAGTATTTCCTGTGTGTGCAACACATGAAACAAGACACCACACACATTATGCGTTAAAAACTTGGGAAATATTATTTTGTTTTCATCAAAATTTAGGAAGTGACAAATTGACACTACCAAATGGTTGAATAAAATGCATTAAAAGATGTTCAACTGGCTAACAAATTCTTTTGAATGCAAGATCTTTATAACTGAATAGAGACCATTACAACTAATGTGTGCCGACATTTTGAACTTACCCTTGGAAGATATCCAAGCAATTTAGTTGCATGTTCACGCAACAATTTCTGTCTTTCTTCTTCAATGATATTCTTACGGAAAGCTTCCATGTCAGCTTCCATTCTTCTTGCATTGAGTTCACCTTCCTAAAAAAAATGATTCAAAATTCACAGATGAGAGACTAATTCTTAAGATATTGTTTAAAAAAAAGGCAAAGCATATTATCTTACAAGCTTTTTAATGATGTGTGGTATTAACCTAAAAATAATGTAAATATTGTTGTGCAAATCAGCTTAAAGAGATGAATGTTTCATATAAGTCGTTCTAGGATAATTTTCTAGTTGAACCAACACTTACCCTATCAAGAGCAAATTGTGCTCTTCTTTCTTCTAGTAGTCTTTCAACTGCTCTCTTATGCTCTAATTGTTTCATTCTTCTCTTGTTGGCATTCATTTGTTCAATACGATCGTCTTCTGCAAACTTGGCCATCATCTGCCTCTTATATTCCTCCTCTTCTTGCCTTTCTGCGTCTTGTCTCATACGTTTGAATTGCTTCTGTTCTGCTTCTGTTCTCTGCAATTCCAATTTCTGACGAATACGCTTTTCGATTTCAGCCTTATCTTTTTGTCTGTCTTTCTCCATTTGTTCTTCAAGATACAATTCTTGACGAACTTGTTCCATTTCTTCAGTAAGGGCTCTTTCTCTTGCAATTTTCTCTGACAACTGAAAAGATGTAAAGAAAGTGTAATTATTAAATCCAATGTTTACAGTGATTCTTATGGAAAAACAGCTAAACAAAATTACTCATTAATTATCTAGCTTTACATATTATTTAACACAGTAAACATACCTCTTCTTGCACTTTTTCTTTGAATAAATCTGCAGCTTTCTTTTTTTCTTTCCTGTCTTCGTCTCTCATCTCTTGTTGTTTTGCAAACTGTAAAATGCGAATATTTTCTTCTTCCATTTTTGCCTTTTCAGCCGCCTTCCAGGCTTCTCTTTGAGTCTTAAATTCTTGAATGTATTGTACTTGGGCATGCTTTCTTTCCATTTCTCTCTCTCTTTCACTGCAATGATTAAACGCATAACATAATAACTACAATGTCCCACACAGCAACACACACACTTGCAATGAATCAATGTATGCAAACTTAACCAATTCATAATATTTTTATCACAAATAACAGAAAATTTGAACACAATCCAACCCAATCCAATGTTTACTTGTCAAATGTGGCATAAACAAACTAATGTATTTCTTATATTTTCTATCCATTTGGTTCATTTAGATAAATTGAGAAATTAAGTGAACTCTGGTTCTCAGCTATATGAATAATATAATAAACAACAAAATTTACTTTTGGTCTTCTTCATATATTTTTCTAACAATTTCATCAATCATGAGTTTTTCCTTGAGGAATTCTTCGTATTGTTGTTGTTTCTGTCTCTCTTGTTCCTAAAAAAAAATGGATAAAAAATGAATCCCAATCATACTTTCATACAAATTTCTCCAGTATTTGAAAGAGTCCTATTGACAGCTTTTTATATACTGTCAATTCTTTTTCAGGGTAGCAAACACAGATAATGAAAATAAAAATACAATCAATTTATGAAGCACCCTTTCTAATAAACATTCAAAGGCACTGTTACAAGAATTCAACAAAATATTTGACACTATGAACAAGAATGATTAGATTTGTACTGTTATAGTTTTGATTGAATTTGAATGAGTTCACATGCAAAATACCCATCTGTAATCATTGTCTTATTGACTTACCTCAAGCTGTCTCTCCAATTCTTGTTGATATCTGATATTTGCTTCGTATTTTTCAAGTTCCCTTTGTTTTTCTGAGCTTGCAGCACGCGCTGATTCTTCCTTCATTTGCCTGGCTATCTCAGCATCTCTTGCCTAAAACAATATAAAACAATTACGATTAACATTGTACAAAATATGTCAACCTTCCATGGCAAACAATATGCAAGAATAAGCAAGTTGACAGATGTAAGCTAGAAGCTACAAGGTTGTTGTCTATCATTTAAAAACATCTCAAACTGAAACCATACATTATGTCCCAAGAAATTCTTATTGGAAAAAGACTTGGAGGTCAGAGTTGCTTCTAAATTTCACAAGTCTGTAGAGTATTTTTTCTCCCCCTTCATGCAGCAACCTACTTACCATATGGTCAAATTTGTGTGCTTCCTTTTCAGCAAGTTGGGCAGCTCTTTCTTTGTTCATGTAGGCTGCTTTTAATTTTGCTTCTAACTCTCTAAGTTCATTACTGAAACAAGTATGCAAAAGTAATAAGAATAAACTTTATGTCTTGAATAGCAAAGAAGGAAGTAAAGCAATCAAATGAAAATATCGCATTTATGAAGATTGTTTATCCCTCTTTTTTCGCAAACATATTCATAAAAATCACAATAATTTTATTGACTCTTCATAAGCAATTCTAGTTCATCAAAGGTTTGAAAAATGTGTTCACATTTTATTTGCCCTAATTCATTCAATATATTATTATCATTATTATTATTTGTGTTTTTACCTGGACTCTCTTATCTGTTGTCTCATTTTTTCATCTCTATCTTTTTCTAATTTAACTCTTGCTAATTCACAAGCTATAGCTTCTTCTTGCATGGCAGACTCTTCTTTGAGAATTCTATCTCTTTCAGACTACAACAAAAGACAAAATTAAATATTGTGACAGTTTGCCGAATAATAACTCATTCACACATTTATTTGGACAGAGATGATATCTATAATAAAATATAACCATTACCATCACAGCTAATTGATCAAAGGGAATGTGAGCTAGGTCAAGGAATTTTTCTGTATGTTTATATCACATAAATGAAGTTGACTTTTTGTGTATCGTTTACATTTCATCAAAAAAGACTTGTTAAGGATTCAACAGTATCTTAGACAATGTTCAAAAGCTATTATATATTTATATACATATATATTACTCTCAGTTATGTACATGTATAATCATGATATATTCTCATACCCTAATGAGAGACTCCTCCATTTCTCTTTCATTTTTCTCCTGCTGTATCCTTCGTGCGTTTCTTTTTTCTTCAATAAGATCTTCTCTCGACATATTTGCTACGGATAATTTTTCAGCTTTCATTTGTTTTAGAACAGCTTCCCTTGCCTCTTCTTTTTTGAAGGCTTGATTTCTCATCGCCATCTGCTGGGCATGAGAAATGCCACCTCTTCTCACTGTAGCCTAGAAATAAGCATGAGTACACAATTATATATTATTCTACTATTCTTCAATATCAAGAACACAAACATTAATTAAGAAACTAACATTTTCAGCAGACAATCTATTAGATATTCACTTGTATAATTAGGTATTGCACTATTCTTTGATATCAAGAACACAAACATTGAGAAACTGACATTTTTAGCAGACAATTTATTAGAACATAACTTTTGTGGTTCTGACGATTAGAGAATTATTTGTTGTTGTTGTAAATATAATTAGATGGGAACGAGGATATATACATTTGGGGGGAAATACATAATTGGAGAAAAAAGTCATGATTGATATATATTAAACATTCAAAATGGAAAACTTGGAAGAGTCTTTTATCAAATCGAACTTTAGTCTAGAGAGTTAGCCTAGATCATTTTGTTCTCCAAATACTGAATGGTAGTAACTCGAAATGAACTCCCTTTGGCTTTGCACAGAAACATCAAATACTTTCAACTTTAATCAGATATGTTTAGGAACCAGAATAATGTTTGTTTTGATCACATCAATTGCATAAACACATAACATAAAATCTGTTTATTTGTTGACAGGACATCATTGTAAGTGAACTTACAGTAACACTTTGACCCAAACTCATGTAGCTGACCATAATGTTTACTATTGTAAAGATAAATCAAATAGAACTGAATCACAAGAATTATACTTTTTATGAACCAAACTGTCCAAACTTACCATTATGACTTAGCTTTTCAAAAATCCTTTCAGGCTTGAATGAATTTGATCAGTTTATATTTGAATCTAACTTTCAGTCTAACATAAAATTGAAAAGGCAAAATGGCAGCTCCGGTATTGTTTTCTTGTTGTCAAGTTAACTGTCGTTTCTAGGGAAGTCAATATAAAATCCCGCGAATAAATGCAATTTAAGCGAATTTATAAGACCAAAAAAGTTGATATATTTTTATAGATAAAAGTATTATGTAAAAATAAATTGTTTAAAGTATATATTTTATATATTTTTTTGCAACAATATATATTTTTTAATGCAGACAACCCCAAAATATAGTAGACTTTCCTAGAGTAAGTCCGTACTTGAAATTAATGGACTTTTTATAGGAAGAGTATGATCATTCTATAAAAATAGAATTGTGATCATTGAAAATATTAATTAACAAAAATAATTTGTGCACTATCAAATTCGCTTTAAAAATATAAATGGAAATACTAAAGTAGAGTCGATTGTAGAGTACAAATTTTTAAAGGTATATCGAAACAATATGTAACTAATTTAATAGCTTCATATTGCAAGTGATATGATATTATCCAATAATTAAGGGAAAATAAAAATTAAATATATCTATAAATTGATAATTTTAAGCCATATATACTTCAATTTTTTCGATATCACACTTAAAAGATAATTTTGACCTGCACTTTTAGAGAAGGATTCTTTCCGTTTTTATCGCAAATAAATTAGCTTTATATTAACACTGACGCTGTGTAGAAGTTTCCGATTTACCGAGAAGATAGGCAAAGTATTGTTTTCGAAGGAATAGGCGAACTTACGTAGAGGAATTTTGCTAAAACCCGAAGCAGACGTATCCTTTTTTCAGCCTATACACAATATCTCTGTTTGAATATTATGATTATGTACAATTTAACACTACAGCTGAGTTTGTTATTGATTATGCCGGCCAGTCCTCATAATTAAATGGTCCATATCTCTATCCGATGATCCTTTTCCGAGAAAGTGGATTTAACACTGAATGTAGAGAAGGATTGGGATAAACAATCTTTTGTATTGAAAGAATCATTTTTTATTTTTCAAATATCTTGTGCCTTTATCGTGAAGTAAGGGTATGTGTACATTACAAGATTATGCTGACCTGCACAATGTTTGATTTAGGATTATTGAGCCTAGTATAAAGGCTAGGGTAGATGTGATGTGCTTAAATAGCCAGGAATGCTTGAAATAAGTGATTAGGTATTTTCAACCAGCTTGCGGTTTTGTTGTGTAGCTTATCTAGGAGTACCCTAAAGTGGTGGAAGATCACCCAGAGTAGTGCAAGTTGCATCTTGTGTAACAATCAGGAGGATCTTTTTTCATCAAATGTACCATCTATGGAGGATGGTTTACCGCACAAAGTAGTGTGTTTTTAGTCACTTAACATTACCCTAACCCATCCAGACTGTATTAATTATATGCATTTTGTCTTGGTGATAGCCTATACAGTAATACACTCAAATCACCAAATCAGAAGTGAAATCCAAATGCGTTTTTGTCATAGGGTCGTCATAGAGTGATAGACATTTTTTGTAAATATTTTTTCAACTGATGCCATAGAAGACTAATTTACAAAAAAAATCTCATACCATAAATTTAAGACTCATTTGCTGTAATTATTCAAGTTATTGTTGAGAAATTATTGATATTGACAGAAGATAGCTTCAACACATCCTACCTCAGTTTCCAGCTACTTAATTGTGTCATGTTGGATTACTTACTGCAGATAATTTTCTTTTCATTATTAAGTAAGCAAAAAAGGGCGGATATGTTTTGAAATAATTGTGTAGAATTGCCTTAGTTCAGAGTCAAAATTTTAATGTATGTCTCAAATCAATCAAGCCTCTTCCTTAACTTTCTGATAGATATTTGCAGATTGCTAGAGGAAGAAACGGAAAAGAAAAGATGTCGTCCAACATAGTACCACAGAAAATTGTGCTTAAAAGCACAACTAAGATTAGCCTGAATGATCGGTGAGAACCAATATGAGATCAAAATATATTTCACTGTTGCCTTAATCTTTGGTATAACTTGGCACAGTGACACCAAAGTGTCCATAAAGTTTTACAATGGCATTATGTAAAACAAAGCAAGTAAGCAGGAGAGGACTCTTGCAGGACGAAAAAGTTAAGGCACAAGTGTGAATGATTGATCTCATTTATTGAAAGAAAAATCTATTCTAAAATAGAAATAAAGAAAAAATGCATGCTATAGACATCTGCTGCCAGATGTTTATATCTAGCATTATAGATTTGTACCAGATGCATAGCTAATGAAGTACTTACTTGGTTCTCACCATCAATAACCTGCATGATGTGAACTACAGAGAGGGTTCCATGACAAATCTTGTCTTCTGTTAGTTCTGTCCAGATGCAGCAGTGCTGTTTTCGTAAGAGGCAGACTGTTTACCGAGAATAAGGCATCCAATGTGTCCAGCTTGTGTTTTCAATGTAAGTGGTAAGAGGCACATGGATGTCAAAACTATCCTTTTCATTCTATCACATAAAAATCATATTTTTTCTTCTTTTTATTTTAGTAAAAATCATAATCCACTTTCAAGCCATACTCTTCATTTTGAAGTACTGTTTGAGTTTTTTTAAAAAATCATTGTGAAACCCAACATTTCTTTGCGTTGGTATTTCTTTTCAAGGTCTATCAACATGACTTTTGCTAGTTGTCATATCAACAGGTTAAATCTCATCCTGAAGTTTTGGTATAATCTGTTTATTGTGGTTTCAATAACTTCTTTTTGTTTCAAACTTCATAAAGTATTCAACTAGTTGTATTGGTACATTGGAAATGTTGTTTGTCTTTGGAGAATTTTTGATAATTTGGTTTCATTTCTATTATGTCATGATCTGTTTTATTTTCTCCAAGGGTTAATGTGTTGAAATTGAGAATGAATGAATTATGATGCAATGAGTGAAAGACTTGCAGTGAACGGTTCTTTGATCTACTTGAAAGTTTTTTACTATGGATGGATGGAAAGCATTGGAATCTATTAAGAGGGTTGAGCTGTTTTTCACATTATCGCATGAGATGAATCAGATATTGTGATGAACATAAGCAGATACACTGTTTTATAAAAAAAAGTACCAGTTACTCCAGTTTGATGATGACCCTTGATTATCAATCATTCTACTTCTAGACTTTGAAGCTCTATTTGGAGCTAGATCTTTTGCCTTGTTGGTTGATATTGATTAACATTTTCTCTCTTTTCATGCTCATTATCAGTTATGTATTATTACCTTTCATTAAAACAACACAATTGCTAGAATTCAATTGATGAAGTCTTGTTACATCTTTACTGCATATAAAAGACATCTTTCTTTTGTACGATAATTTTGGTTGGCATAACCAAAATGTAATTGATAGAAAAGGTAGATACTGAATATGTTTTGCTTGCAAGACGGGTCTTAATGTAGAAACCATCATCATTCTTTCAGCATTATTATAGTTCTTTGTTCGAGATCATTAATTTCATCACATTCATCATCACTTTCTAACCACCCTGAATATTGAAATTTCAGACTCATTATGATTTCTTTCTTTTGATATCTGGGGTGACTTTAATCTCTTCACAAAATGTGGGTTATATTTTAGATTATAAAATGTCAAAAAAAACTTTCTAAAGCAACTACATTAAATTAGTATTTTGGGTAATTAAGTGTAAATGGTACTGAGAATCAAAAAATAATTTTAGTTCCATAATCCTAAGGAATTTAATAATCAAAATGCAAAGTTCTGGAACCCTTTCATAATGTGAGGCAATATGTTCTCTACCAATGAAGATTCACAACAATACAAAAGACCAAGGTACAACAGCCAGAACCCACACAATCCCTTAGAGCCAAAATGGCTGCACAACAACAGGCTTCCTCAAAAAATAGGAGACTGGCTCAACAAATGGCAAATAGACCAGCAGTTCAAGCAGCATTAAAATTAAAAAAGGTAAGATAGACCAGTTGAATTTCAGGAGAAACAATTCATTTCAAATGTGTTTATAGATCAAGCAGACAACACGATATTGGAGGACAGTCATGACTTTGGAATGATACTCAAGTTTCTCCATTTCTTTAGGTTACATCCTATTTAAACACCCCTATTTAAAAAATCTTAATTACTGATATTTGTATGTCTTTGTGCACCAAAAGATCTCTACAAACCTTATAATGAGCTCTTGTTCCAGTGTTCATGGGGTTGAATTGTATAATGCAAGACTAGCCTGTTAGTGTACCACCAGTCAATGTTACCTTTATGAAAGAATTGTTGTTTGTAAAATGTTCATAGTAATGTTTTTTCATTGTGATTTGTATGATACATGTTAACTTTTCAGAGAAGTTTACAGCAAAGGCTGGGAAAGTCAAATATAAAAGCTCGTCTCAACTTGCCTGGAAGAGGTGGAGGCAGAGGGGGGCCCCCAAGAGGTGGAAGAGGAGGTCGAGGAATGAGAGGAAGAGGTAGAGGAGCCATGGGTGGAAGCGGTGATAATCAACAGTTCAACAGACAGATGAGTGCTAATAGCTTTTCATCTGAAGGCAGCAGAGGCATGAGAGGTAAGTCAGAAGAAATTAATGTCACCCAAGGGTGGCAAGTGGTTTCAGGAGTTTTATGAAGGTACTTTCATATAATTATAGTTTACTGAAGAAAAAATCCTGTAATACAAATCTCTTATTGACATAGAATTTGGAGAATCCAGTTCCAAGATGTCTCTTGTTATTAATTGTTAGTATATCAGTTAAAATTATAGAAAATGTATGCATTTGATTATTTATTTTTATAGGGGGCAGAGGAAGAGGACAAAGTAGAGGAAGAGGTAGAGGAGTTCCCAGGGGAAGAGGGCTTGTCCCAAACAGGTAAGCAAAGATAAAAAGGGCACTATTTGGGACTGAAATTTCATTGAGATATATTAAACAGAAAAAGTTGATAACAGTATTTTGATGCATAGTTGAATGTCAAATTACATCATCATCCTTTCTCAAAAGTGACATGGATGTGTGATTATTGTAATGTAAGATGGGACGTAATGACTTGGGGAGAAAAGGAAGGTGTGATTCACACTGCTGTCTTTGTTAGAGTGTTTTTTGTGATATTACCACAAAAAATAAAGATCTAGGGAGTTTGATGCAAAGATATGTTCCTGATGGTAACCAAAGATATTTGACTTTGCTACTTTTTGTTCAGATTCCAAGAGTGGAATCCAAGACAAAGAGGGCGTGGTAGAGGCTTCTCTGACCAACGTGGTGGTCCAAGAAATCGTCCACAGTAAGCTTCACTCTTACTTTGAGTCAAATTTGATAAGCATGGTGTGGTGTGCATTGACAAATAAATGTAGAATTGTATATAGCGTAGTGATGTCAAACTTTATAGTGTAAAAATTCTACCCACTAGATTTACTTTCTATTTCAAATGAAAAAATTTTGATAGCCAATCACAAAATTCTATCATGGCTCTATCTCACCCTGACAGTATGTCAACACCTTGCAAAAGCCTTAAAATTGATTTCTAAATCAAACGTCACATATTGGGATAGAGGAACTATTATTTCTTATGAGAGAGGTTTTCCCCAAATCAGGTCTTTGTTTATTACCTTTTTCCACTAAAACCATTTTTCTAACAACCACAAGTGAAACCTCTACATAAATTTGTTTCCTTTTTACACAATTTATCTTTGAATTTTCTTTACATAAGGCCAGTATTAAAAAAAAAGTCGTTTAGGGTTGACCTCATGGCCAAAAAAAATCTCATGAGGGAGGGAGGAAA
>JAVSBT010043894.1:0-10286 GCA_033118115.1 Pharyngocirrus eroticus
GCAAGCAACCCTCTCATGGCGCAATTTTATTTAACAGGTGACTGTCATTCGTGATTTTTTTTCAGGTTTCCCATTTTCCAAGTTATTTTTTAAGTATGTTTTATAGAAAGAAAGGATAGCAAATTAAACATTGGAACTCAGGTTTGAACAGCCTACAGATTGAAAAATCAGGTATAAAAGTTCTTTATTGCACATATATGCATGGCACGTGTTGAAATTGGTGTATGCTTCTACATTATAGCACCATTTATGAATAATTAACAGAAAAACCTATTTAAAAACTAAAATAGATCATGTTAGCTGATTTTGTTGTGTATTTACTTTAATTTGATGTAGATTTATCGGTGTCAATGCAATATTAATAAAACCACACTTTATAGTCATTGATGCGAAGCACATAACCGATCATTGATTCGCCTGTTATAAATGCAAAGGTGTACATCCATATTTACATGTGTGTTCTCCTCATAAAAAATACAGGAGCTGGAGGGCAATTTGTATAGTCTATAAGTTAATACCAGTGACACATATTCATGTGGTATGATTAATAATGTTTTTAAAAGCCCAATTGATAAGTTGGTCGATAGATGTGGCTAGGCCATTTTTTTGTGACGATATCTTTTATGTTTTTCTCAACATTTTGCATAATGTCAAATTTAGGACACAAAGTAATATACCTTTAGGAATTCTGTAATAGTCAAGCCCGCCCCCCATCATTGAAAAGAGACCAAAATTCCAAGATTCTTATGTTTTGGAGTAGAAAATGGTCATATCCTAGGATTCCATGAATACTTTCAAAATTTGACAGTATGTATTAAAAGAATTCTGAATTGTGAAGATAGGTTAGTAATCAATTATTTTAAGAATTTGTGATATTGAATTGATTTAATTTGAATATCTACAACAATTTGATACAATTATACATATCCACATTCATTAAGGGTAGGTAAGCCAATAATTTTTATGTCCAATATTGAAATGGTTGATTTTGACCTTTTTGCATATTCATTTAGTTTAATAAGTCAAGAACAAGTTATTAGTTTTTCAAAAATATATTCTGAATAATATATTCTCAAAAAATAATTTTAGAAAAGGGTACACAGTCAGATCATCATTTCCTGATGCAGCAGTTTCACCACTGAATGTCAACATTTATTTCTCAGTTTACTTGTTTTAGCTATGTTATGGTTGTTTATTGTTGAATTTGATATGTCTATTCGTATAATCATAAAATTGAATTGATATTTGAAGTATGTTTGACAATTGCTGCCTCTTTGATCTATCATGTAATCTCGACATATGTAACATTTGTGGAATTGACTCACTAATTGCATTTTATAATAACTAAAATATTCAAAGGAAAATATCAAAGGAAACAGATGCTTTGCATACCTATATAAATAACAATTACATTCTATACTTTTAAACAAGTTTTACACAAAAAGAAAACATAAATTTGATGCTCCCACCCCCCCCCACTATATTATGTTTCTTTGATCAAGCCATTGAATCTTGCTGAATCTTGTGTTATATTAACACCCATTTTTTATCAACATCTTCATTAAAAGTAGAATAATACTGTTTTATGCATTATGTATGACCATCAAAATTGTAAAATCACATAACTTCCAAAAATTAACGAAGAGAAAATCAACAAAACAAGTCACTTTTTAGCAGCATTCATGGTTGTAAAATAGCAAAACTTTGGCGGCCATTTTCTCACCTTTATGAATTTTGTTGTTATTGGTATCAATAATTAGACATTTTTGGTTATCAAACTGAGGGAATGTAATGATTTTTTCAGAGTTTGTGTAAAACAATATTTAGAAACTTCATACAGAAGATATCTTTTACTATGTTTTTGATGACATTTTTGTTCAAAATTTCCTCGTTTTCAAGTAAAAAGTTTTGTTTTTCAAATCTCCGCATTTTAGAATAAAAATATCAAAAGGAGTTGATTAAATGTGTGTGAGAAATTTGTATAGAGTAACAAATGAGCTCCAAACTCAAATTGTTGGTAACAGAGTTGAACCTGTTTCGCCCCCTTAATATACACCCAATAATAACCTGCAATCGACCCATTTTTACCATCATTATTAATTTATAACAATTTCATCCCGTGTACGCATTTTGTAATGTCTACTTTATCATACTAACTAGCCTTGGAAAAAATATCACAAGTGTTAATATGCCTTTTTTTTTACTTATTAATGAGGCAAAACGCGATATAACAAAAGGATATTTCAGCATGTCAATATTTGATATATCCAGCGACCCCATGACATTAAATACCAGGGTACTGCTGAGGAGTAATGTCAGACAAAATATCCAGCTGTCATGATTCTCATTGCTCTAAAAACATAAACGTTTTATCCTAATGCAACTTTATAATATGTCCTTTAAATACTTGAACAGGAAAACATAAGTATAATGTATTATTCTAAAATTAGCCTTTTAAGGATAAACAGTCCCGGGAAAAAAATAATGTATACACCTATAAAACAGTGCAATTATATGATAAGTCAGTTTTTTTCTGCATATTTCTATTTCAAACTTTTTTCTCTATTCGCTTATTGAATTGAGTCATCTTGATGTGTAAGTCACAGTACATTTTAGAATAGACCTTCACAAGGGATATAATACCCAATCTGAAATCATATCCCTCCCCCCAATATTTCCTGATCTGATGTGTTTACGCTGGGCATTTATCAAGAATCTTTTGAATTATTGTTTTGAAACTCTTTCACGGTCCAATGTCTATACTAGCAGGGGCCATCAATTTGTGATGCCTTATTCCCTATTGTAATGACAGAGTATAATATTATTGCTTCTCTGAAACCTATGAGATAATTTTATTTTGGCCCTTGGTAACTGCACATAGTTTAATATTGATTAGGTTTGCTTCAGTCAAGTTTGGGGCAATTTTGATCAATTTGGTCCAAGAGCAGGTAGTGATATCGGCTAACTGGTCGACTGTCTCTTTTATTGCTAATTTACTAATTATATTTCCTTTCTTCTAACAGCTCTATTAATGTATTTTTAATTCTTTTTCCATGATTCTCAACTGCTTTGGAAATACGTTCAATAGGAAGAAGTTTCAAAACAAGAATTTAAATGATTATTGATAAATGGCCCCTGAAACGTATCAGATAGGGAAAACTTAGGGAAGGGGTATGATTTCATATGGGATATTATATCCCTTGTGAAAGTTTATTCTAAAATATACAGTCACTTATACATCAAGATAACTCAATTCCATAGGTGAATAGAGAAAACAAAGTTTGGAGTTTAAAATTGGGGAAAAAAATGGCTTATCATAAAATTACATTGTTTTATAGGTGTATGCATTATTTTTTTCCGGGACTGTATTTCACTTTTTTCCCACCTTTTCAATATCCCCTAGACCCTCTGTGTCCAGAAGGATAAGGTCTTGATGTGGTTTCGTTGGGTGATCCATGACCCACACCCATATCCCCTTCGTGTGAGACTGAATAGTGGATGCAAGAGAAAATCCGCCTTTAAACAAGTAGAAAGTTTAGCATTTCAGAGATACAACAAAATATTTCGATAACACATAAAATATGCAGATGAAAAATGGTAGTGAATCCAGTCAACTTGTACATAAACAAAGCTAATCACCTGATTTCCCTGCCAATCTGTTCATCAAGTATGACTTTCCTGATCTGTACTTCCCAGCTATTCCTACAACTACTGCAGGCTTATCTCTCTGTGCTAATGCCTTTAAAACGTCTTCTTCGTTGTTTATCTCAATTCCATTCGTACCAGTGCTGACGAGACATTTTGGTTCAGTAATAATGTCTGTCACACCTGTAACAGATGTTTTTATAATATTGTGTTGCAAAACAAATTAAAATGAATTTGTAAAGAGAAATTCTTACTATCTGACGTTTGAGTGACGTCTAAATGATACCGATAAGCTATCAAGAAAATTGTACCAACCCACTGACTAGAACATTATCGTGGTGTTGCTAGTATCACTACATGTATTTGAGTGGTTCAGCAACAGAGTGGTTCTTTGCTAAAATTGTGCTTAATATTATGATATCCATGGGTTAAAAATCAAACATATCTGGCTCTAGAGTGTGTTTTAATTATCTTAAGGCAAGAGTGGTTCATCTCATATCTTTTGCTAAAAATGATGTACAGTCACTTATTTTTTATGAAAATGTTGAGAATGAAAACCAAAAGAAACTTCAAAATCAGGTTAATCCAAGGGCATGTATTATTATTGAAGGTTCATGCATACAACGTGCATTCAAAACACTTTAAAAATATCAGATATTTTTATTATTTTTGAAAAAGGTATAACATTCGATAAATAAAGGCAGCCTATCAAAGCTTTTTGTAAGCACCTGTATTTTGAATATATATTGGCAATCGTAGAGGTGTCAATATCTTTGATGAACATTGTTAGTGTTGTTAAACATCTAAATGTGTGACAGAACAGAACATTTTAAGCATGGGTTCAGGATTTCCAATACAATGCACATAAATTGTATCAGGACATAGGAGTATGAATATAAACGTAATAGTGATTGTAGAGGTGTCAATATCTTTGATGAAAATCGTTAGTGTAGTTATTCTTTTAGTCCTCAGTTATATTTTGTGCCAAAGGTTTCTTTACTCAACGATCCTCTTTTGAAACTATTTGTTCAGCCGTTTTACATTTTTATTTAAGGAATAAAGTATAACATTATAATTGTAATTAATTGCAAAAAATAGTGATAAAAGGGTGTTAACGAATAAAAATAGATTTCTTTGTGTCTCCTGAAAACATGAAAATATCACTTATGAGGTTAAAGCTTACCGGGCCGATTTGCATTCTAAGGTATAATTTTGAACGTAACAATATATAGATCATAGTGAGGCCCTAAATTACTCAAATGGAGGCGTATATTTTCACTTTCACTTTTGTTTTCACGGATTTATTCCTCAACTTCTTTTATGAAAAAAAAAAATATTGTTACTAAAACTCACCTGGTTCTCCATCCTCAGAATTACTCATCTTATACTTTCATAAGAATCCTCGAATACTTTTCACAATTGTGGTAACTGTTCAAACTTACCAACTAAAGGTGTCGAACTGCTTATAGGAGGGGAGTAAAAGATAGTTATGCACACAGGCCTATGGTATGTGAGCTTATCTTTATATTGTAGAAGTACTTTTGGCCTTATTGATTTCATCTCTCCACCTAAAAATCAATTCATAGGATATCCACAAAGAAGCTTTGTATAAAGGCATGCATACACTCTCGCCAGTAGGCTTGAAAACAAATATATGCAGTAATCTAAAAATACCTGAAAACTTTAGGACATTTTAAATCATAATCGATGATAAAAATATATTATTACTTAAGATTTAAGATATATCACACTTCAAGGGCTCAGTTGATTTTGGAGTTTATTTGGAAAGGTGTTAGCGTGCGTCTAAAAAAATGTAAATGTTAAACGAGCATAAAGGCCTTTAATCTTAAAATATCAGCTCATTCAATATATTTTGTAAAGCACATCGACACATTTATGACATACAAAATACTGCTAATGTCATAGCAAATTGGATAGTTGGACTAGCAGGATTTTGCATTGAAATTGGACCATCCGGCCGGATCTATTTTTCTCTAGGTCTTTATTACCTTAGTCTACACTCTGCATTTTGCATCAACTGAGAAGGCAAAGAGCGAGGTATTTGGACTTGCATGGCGTGTGCACGAACATCTTTTATTCGATAGATATTCTCTTAGTTCTCTATTACAAGGTGAACATGTGTGTAATTATAATGCATAGTTTCTGATTGATTATGTTCCCTACTGACATAAAAAGAAAAACATAATTAATCATGAAAAAATAGTCTGACCTCAACCCAATCTCGTGCACCAGAGGTCACATTCTCATACTTTCAGAATTTCATGTACTACAAATATATGACCTAGAAATAATTAGTGACCCTTAGTTTGTGAGGATGACCACATCCATGAACAATCTAACCTGTTTAGAAGGCCAAATAGGGTTTTATCAGAAAAGTTCAGCTATCATGTATTTAATTGATTTCTTGTATCATCTCAGGTTATCTGTGAAAGCTTTTCATTTCATGTTTTATCTTTGTTATAAACATATTGATAACCTGATCATGATAACAGTATTTGCTCTTTGTAAGTGTCCACTGATTTTTCTTGTTTATATTTCTAATGTATTGATTGTTTGTATCTGTATAAGATACCTGAATAATAAGTAACATGTTTATGCTTCTATGGAGTATGTTAATTCCATTAAGGTCACTGAAGGTTACTGCTAGTCTTTGCTTTATGGCGTAGTGGTCAGCATTGATCATCTAGCCAGTGCTCCGGTTTGATCCAGAAGAATCCAACATGCATGGCTCACACGCTCAATGAACCTTCCATGGCTAAAATAAAGGCTTTTGGGTTTTAGTGCTTGTTTATAACACATCAAAGAATACTTGTCATGTTTGAGAAATAGTAGCAGCTTTAGGGGCGGTGACAGTCTTAGTTACCGAATTTGATGTGGTATCCTCTGTGAATATCATCAACCAAATCAAATTACATAAAATAAAATCAGGGCTTCTTCGTTGGAGCAACTGCGAGAAGGGCTGTGACCCCAGATGACTTAATCTCCTCATCCAGTGCTAGTGCAATTCTCTTTACTTCTATGAATTCTTTTGATTTTTTTACAGGATACTTTCTCGCTTCTACATGCTTAATGGTTAGGTAAAAGGTTGTCCCTTAATTAGAACGCTGCCACATTCAAGTGGGAAATGATAGCAGTGGTGCCACCTGCATGTGCTGGTACCCAATTGATTTGTATAATAATTGTCTTTACTTAATTCGATTTTTTAAAAAAAAATAAAATTCAGAAAAATACTTTAGGTCTATTTTGGATTCTTTTATTTGGATATAAGCTCATTACATGACCTCATTTGCAGACCTTTCAATAATCGATTACTCTTTTCTTAGACCAAAATGAAACTATTTTTTTCAAACAATCACATTTTAATCATGGTTCATTACATATAATTCAACTATGAGAAGGCTTGGTTCGAAGAAGAATTGTTCATATTTATTTCAGTCTGGATAAACTATACAGTTTTGTATATCGACAGTCTAGAGCAAAAATGGCCTAATTCGTTTTTTGACCTTCTTGGATAATCTAGAAAAAACGTCAGTATTTTAATAGCCTTTTAATCATCTAAAGGACAATTTGTAAGAAAAATGATATCAGGATACACAAAAAGTAAAGTAAAATAGTTCTAAGGATGATTTTGATGTTTTTGTCAGACTGACACTTTTGGGATCCTTTGTTTCATTACATTTAATGACTTAGGCCACTGTACTAAAGTATCAAGAAACCCAAGAAAAGAATTAACTATCATTATGATATCTAGATAGATAGGTGGCCAATGATATGTGCATAGGATGGCAGTCTTATCTCAATTTTGCCAAAAAATGACTAAGGCCATTTTTGTTCTAGATTGTCGATATGATATGCAGTGAGTTAGTAAGGCTGAAATCACACATAATAATTGAAATAATTAGAGATACGTTGATACACGCTAAAGAGAATCTATACAAATCATGGTACCTGATTGTGATTGAAAATTTACAAAAATCATATCTATGTAAACAAATTATAATAATAATAATCAATGCTAGACGTGTAATATATTGGCTTGAACTTTCACAATCACCTTTTTTTTAATCTGCATGTCCAATATAAACCAGCCACTGGTAACAAATCAATGTTACCCTACTATGTATTTGGCCTAAATGACGAATTCATGTAATATTTGAAAAATATACAAGAAACTTTATATAAATCTTTGTAAGGTAAGATTTGATTTCTATTTCTATGATTGGTATTCACAGAGGATAGCACATACAAATCTGTAAATTTATTCCAATGTGGTCCTCTTTTTGTGATGAGAGACTGTCGCCGCCGCTAATGCAGCTTCTATTTTCTGTTCTTGACATTTCTCATACTAGACAAGCAATAACACCCCAAAGCCCTTTATTTAGCCACTTCTGGTACACTAAACTTGAGCCATGAAAAAAAACGTTCTCAGCCTTGGGATGAAACCATGGTCGCTGGCTTGATGATCAGAATGCTGACCACCACACCATGATATATCTAAATCAGTCTGTGAAATAGACATGTATAGATTACGTATAATTTCAAAGGTTTGATGATCATTTCTGTTCTTTATCCTCTCTTGTCATACATTAATAGCGGTGTTTATGTGACATGATTTCCTCATCTGGAACTTCAAATTGTGGGTTAATTTGTGCAATGTCACTAAAGGCTTGTCGTATGTCCAGGAACTCTTGTTCATACACATCATCGGACATATTCATATCAGTACTGTGAGTAAGTCTGTTACGAAGGTGCATAATCTTCTCAAGTGCTTCCCGCAGAGGTTCGTGGTTACCATCAGTAAGATCACATATATTTCTTCTAAGCTAAGCAAAGCACTACAAGCAGTGATATCCAGTTGATCAACACTGTCAATTTGTTCTGCTTGAACCCCTGACTCAATTGTAGGCCACAGCAGTTTCCTAACAAAAGGGGGATTAATTTTTTTCTTATAACGCTCAGCTATGGCGAGAACTTCTTTGAATGTTAAAACTTTGCAATATGCCATTGAGTAAAAGCTCAAAACTCTCCTGAAAACATCCGCTCCTCTTTCATATACAAGAAATAGTAGTTTGGAATATTTCTCTTTTCCCTTCATCCAATTTGGAGTCCCTGATAGAAATAATCGAACAGAAGAATGCAATTAAAAGTTGGATAGGGTAAAAGTTGTCAACAAATAATAACAATTAATGACTTATATTCACAAAAAAATTCTAATCACAGTGGTGGTAATGGGGATAATGTTTATGTTTTAATATACTGCATAATATCATGCAGATTGATTTGATGCAGAAAATAAAACACTGATATGTGTGATGATGGTTGTGTATATGATTTTTTCTCAATGTAGTTTTTTCCAATTTTTACTTTAATATGTAGGTTGTAGCCTAATCGATTAAAGTCTAGGTTATAATGGTCAATTTCTCCAGGAGAGACTCTTTTAGAGATAGCTTTTTACAACCAGAGTCATCATCCATTGTACTACTAGAAGTCAAATTCATAATTATTTAAAAGACTTGAACTAAGTTGAAATCAATATGTTTGTATTGACTAGAAAGTTGCAAAGTTATAAGCCAGCAAACATTATGGCAAAGCTAAAAGGTCGAAGGTTAAGCCCTTTAGCTGAAACAGATTTGTTTATAGACTTCAAGTAAACAGACTCTAAAATGACAAAGGTGTTTAGACTCTAGACTTCTGAAATGCTTTAAAGATCTGCAACAACAATAGCACTTTTAAATGACTCAATATGTTAAGAGGTACAGTATTTTATAAACTAAAAGAATATGAATTTTGTATGTTACTGACCAACTTCTTCATCTGTCAAAAGATGATATACAGGACTATCAGGGTTTTCTTGGTGTAGAAGCCATGCTATAGTATACCACGGTGATGTATGTCCGTCTTGGGTTGAAAAGGTATTGCAACTTCCTGATGTACAGAAAAAAAAACATCAATTCATATTTCTAAATTAAAGATAGCAGCAATGGTTTTGTTATAATTTATATTTTTGTTCTCAAAATTGCAAATAGCAAATATCAAACAATCAATAAAATACTTAATGATAGATAGGTGGTTCTACAAATTACAATTTGTCGATATCACATAAATATATATAAACATAAGTATACATTGTGGTTTATAATAGTAAAGTATACAGGCTTATCCAAAATAATGCCATATTTTTATAAATTGTTTTATCTATATGTGGTAGAATAATCATGTTTCAATCCTAGAATTTCGAGAAGATAATTCTGATAAGCCAAGCCCCTATCTATAAATCAGGGTTCTAGAAGGACTAAAAAGTGCAAAGCCTACTGGGACACTCTTTGGGTCTATGACAAATATAAACATCACTATAACAATATGGAAATTTCGACCATTTTACATATTTACGTACATTGCTAACAGAAGCTAAGAAAAAAACCACATGACACTTTTTTATGTGAAAAATATTCAGTACTATAAGACTACAGGCTAGAGGCACTGTCTGACAGGCTAACCAGAAGTTGTTAGTGTTACCCGGCAACTATTCGAGCACCGCTGCGCTTATCATTTTAGAAGGGTCTATTAAGGGGGGGGGCGCTTTTTCGAACCTGGGGCTTTTCGAACAGGGGCGGCAAATC
>JAVSBT010044005.1:0-13124 GCA_033118115.1 Pharyngocirrus eroticus
TCACTTGAAACTGCCCGGATTTGAACCGGGGACCTTCTGCATAGACTGACAGTATGACAATTCAAGCTGACAGTCTATCCAGTCAGCCATTAAAGCTCCGATATGGAGACTTAAAGATATATGCTAAGGTTAGACTCAAATTAAAATTTATTGATTTATTCCACACTCTCCTTCAGGTTAACTATGGCCATAGTGAAGACCTCCTTTATTTGTTATACCACAGAGAAATATGTCAAAAAAATGTTTCAGTGATAAAGGAAAATTGACCTACCGTCCCATTTCTGTTCAACAAACTGTCTACATACATATAACCCCCAATGATATTCAACTGGACCCTCAATACTACAATTAATATACAACAACTATAGACTGCAGTTATAGTTCTTGTAAAGCCTGAAAAATAAAATTAAAATATTTGAATAACTCTTATACACCATCTAAAGGAGGTGTTTTATGCCAGTCTGTTGTGCAGGGTTTCCCTAATTCACTTTTATTTTACCACACAAAAAAATTCCATTTGAATTTTAATTGATGGCAGGAAATGTGGAGAAAGAACTTGTCATGGACATAACACCAGGGGTAGAGATAGACTGCAAGTCAGTTCATATTTTGTTGTATAGAATCAGTTTTATTTTGTTGTATAGAATCAGTTTTAAATTTAGTATAATAATTAGTTCATATTTGTGTCAAGAGCTAGCAATGTACATTGACTGTACCGGATCTAGGAGTGATTACAATGTAAATGGTATATCAACAGTGTCATACATTCTTTAGATCATTCTGTACTCACTTATTGTTTTCAGATCTTCCCAGATTTCAATCTTATTGTCAGGGCTGATGAAATAAAGAATTTAACAGTATGTTTATAGAAATATATGACAATCTTATAGTTCAAGTATTTTCATACCTGTAGTATTGAACAAGGGAAAAGGCCCTTCTAGTCCTAATTCTACTTTTTTTATAAGAAAAAACAAACAGGTTAACTCTTCTTTACATTCTTTTCAACATATTGTGTAATCTGAAAGAATTATTGTTATTAATTTTTTAAATGTTGCTTTATTCAGGTGCACAAAACCATACAAACTTCAAAATCCACCTTTCAGGCTTTCTCTTTACAGGAAATGTGGAAAAAGGATGGTTCTAGATGCAAGATAGGTGACCATAGGGCAATAACTAGTACAGGATTTTAGGAATCTGTTTTGTTTTTAGAAAAAAACTGTTTAAAAATTGGAGTCATTAGACACTGCTAAGGTTTTTCACCTACTTAGATTTCAGCTGGGCAGTTAATTTCTCGGAATCCAATTCTCGCATCAATATTTCTCTGAGAGTAGGCAGTAGAGACATAACTGTTATGATCAAAGTAACAAGAAAGGTTGTTAATTCAATGAAAATGCTTCACCACAAGCATCTAATGTTCCTAGCTGTCATACTCTTATCATTCCAGTGGGATCAGGCTTGGTCAGTGACCGTAAGCATTTTAAAGGAAATGAACAAACAATTCTTTTGATTAATATTTGACACATTATCTACAAAACCAAAGGTTATATATATGCTTGTACTCAGGATGTCTGGTACTGTGGCTTCATTACAGATCACTAAGCGCTGCTGAGCTTGTATCCTTAATCTCATGATTTACATAAGCCTTTGCACCCCTTGTTGGGTTGCAATCCAACTCTCTCTTTTAAACTTTTACAAATATAGGACATTTAAATCGATAGCAAAGTTGAATGCAATGTGACAGGTAAATCCAATCAGAGTGTCCACTTTTCTAGAACACAGTATTAAGATGATGGTTCACAAACACTGCCAAAGAAATTATCATCACCTGTCATGTTCCCCGTTCGTTGATTGCTGTCAAAGTGGTGTTGTCTTCGAGCTGCCGCCAAGAGATCAGCAGTCTCTTTCTCCTGATAATCCGTCATTTTTTTCTTCGCATAATTCCATGCTAAGGCTGTGCCTGATTTATCAAGAAAAATATTTTGAGATCAGGAGACTCAATCATCAAGGCAAAAATAGACCTTCTTTCGACATTGTTTTTTTTCAAGAATAGCTTTTGTAACTTGCTACAGAAATGCATATAAGATAGGAAACACGCTTGAGTAACAAATGTTAACTGTAAAAATGTGTTTATGTGAAATTTTTTTGTAAAAAAATCTAGCACACAAGCGTGTGGGCGATAATACAACGAATTTGCTACATTTGCATGTTAGATTATGTTTACCTCCTACGACTACTCCTGTAAAGATAATCTTTCGCCTATGGCGTTTAACGAAATTCCAAATACTTCCCAGCATTACGTTTCCTTCATGTCAAAGTAAAGTATTTAAGGGGGAATTTCTTAAACAAAGTCACGTCTATCAAATAAGTATTGATCTTCGCACTCTGAATTGTTTAGGGCGACACCTAGAGTCTTTTTATGTAAAATATGTCACTAGTTATGTCTAGGGAGGTGTTTTGCTCACTATCCAAAACAAGAGGCCAAGAGATGAGTGATAAATTAAATGTTGCTTAAAGGGCGGACATAAAAACTCAATTAGCTTGAGTAGAGGGTAGTATACCAATTCCTCAACATTGATATCAGACTATTCCTGTTAACTGTACATGTAGTTTTTAACATCATCATTCATGACTTGGGGCTGTAAGAATATTTTTTTCAACGAACAGACTCTCAATATTAAAAATGCAATAAAGCTGTAGGTGAATGAAGGGAAAAAAAAGAATAAGTGGCAAATTAATGAACAACAAAAAACACACTGCTACTTATAAAAACAATTTATGAAATTTATTAAATGATTTTTTATTTACAAGACTAACAAAAGTATCCAACTGCCCCACGAAAATACTCATAAATGACTTAAATATTCTTATCAATTGGAAGACTATTTTGCTAGGTATGTTATGTAATTATATTACAAAATGATATACAGTAATTGTACCTCTTTCAAGGACAACGACTTATTGCTTTTTGATTAACATGAATGTGACCGTATTAGATATGACTGTGTCAACACACTATTGTTTTAGTAAGTATAACAAAATATGACAATTACATTAATTATCATTTCAAAATTGTGGTTTGCCACTAATATCTCAGATTTTTTCATTATTTTACAATTCAAGGAGCAGTTCTTATTCAGTCCTCATTAGCAACCTTTTTAATTGCTTTCACAGCAAGTTACTTCTTCAATCAGGAATAAAGGCAAATGACAATCACTGAAGTATTCATTGTATATTCCCCCAAAATCAATAGTAATTAAAGCACATCCTTTTATTTCATTGTTAGAATATAACCAATGATAAGGTAGGGTCTCCCCTTTGTAATTTCAAATAAATGCCATACATTGTTCTATCTACAAAGTGTCACAAAGCCTAAGTCTTTTGGATTGCACTTGAGAGCTTAAGACAGAACTAATACTGAAATACAATTGGCTACATATGTGTACATTAAGTTTATTGATATTTAGTTCCACACGAGTATGTATGTTTGTTTGTTTGTCTGAATTTATAGGAGCCATTAAAAATGGAAGTTTTTGCATAAAAAATACCTGTGCATTTACATAATTTTTTAATGAATTGAAATTGTTGCCAAATCAAAATGTTGAGTTCCTTGACATAGTTCATCAATAGTACATAAAAACAAAGATTTTTCTAAAAACAGCAACATACTTTGTATTACTACAAATAAAGAAATATACCAAGATACCATGACTTCATTACAGTCATACAAAGATGGAGAACAACATCTTAGAAAAAAATATGTTTCTCATAATGCACCTTCCTACTACCAATTACATAATTATGCTACTAAATACATCTACTACTACTACTACTACAGTTACAACAGAAAGAATAGAAGACATAAAATTGAAGATCATGGTAGCATGTTATACAAAAAAAAAGCTGCATAATTTAACTTTTAATTGTTCTCATAATTGTTCATTATCAATTTAAATATATCAATGTTCATTCAACATTTGACTTAGGCTACATATTCACTTACAATCCATGTATTCAAATCAAACTAAGTACATTTACATTACAAAAAAAAAATCAAATTTGCAGGAAAATAATGTGCAAAATAATAATGAAGTATGATTGAACTGATTTTTCATTTACTAAGTGATAATTGGCCTATCTAAAAATGATGGTAGTTGATACAACTAAATGTGTGTGAAGAGATAAAATCAATATGAACATTTATACAAACATAAAATGAAAGAGAGCTGTGGGTTATTACATATGAAATAAAATCAAACTAAGTTCAATCAGTTCCACAGAAATATTCTGTTCCTTTTAAACACTAGCATAGTTTAAAGGATATAAAAAGATAAAAACTAATATTCTAAAGACCACATCAACATTCATGGGAAAATGTCCTTCATAATCCCAATAATTTGGCAGTGTGAATGTAGATGAGCAAATAAGAATAAATAGCAAATATTCAGTAAGGCACTGTCTGTCAAGTGTGTTGGTTTTCACAAGGCACTCATTAATCCTAACACTGCAACCCCAACATCATGCCCCTGATGTAATTTCACACAAATTCTATGATAAATTTGCAAGATGTGTTGATTCACAATAATAATGATTCAAACAATACAAAAGTCTGTCAATCTACTGTTTTAGTATTTTCTATGAAGATGTGATGTTCATATTAGCTGCAGGCACATTGTTGTTAGAAGGAATGTTATCTGACTTAACATGTTTTTGTCTCTCAAGTTCATGTAGCTGTGATATTGCTACATCCACTAACATTTGAAAACAACTGAACACATTCTCTTCTTTTTGTCGTGGTGCCACTGCAAGGTAGGGAAATTGAAGCTCTTTTTCTCTTTTGTTTGGTGACCCTTCATAGGATGTTCTAGATGTAATATTTGTGAAAGATACATGGTTAAGAACTCTTTCTGTTGAAGATTCACTTTCATAACATGTATCCATTGTATCTTCAGCATCTGCATCATTGTCAGAAAAATCTGTTTCAGTTGGTGATGAATGGCCAGAAGAATCTCTTGATGGAGAGAATTTTGGGACTGGGTGATAATTTGGTTTATCCATTTCATCAGGTTTGCCATATTCTGTCTTATATGTAGGAGTTGACTTGTGTTTGCGAGTAATGGTGTACTGAAGTGGATCTTGCCCTTCACTTTTAATAATTTCTGGTAAAATTCTGCGTCTTGCATTGATAAACCAATTGCAAACTTGGAGCACAGACAAATTTGCCTCTCTTGACAAGTCCAATTTTTCTTGATCAGTTGGGTATGCATTATACCTATGATCATACAACCATTTCTTTAGAACTCTGACTGATTCTTTAGGCAAATTGCCCCTTCTCTTCTTAGCCATTGAAGGGGATTCATTATTTTCATTTCCTTCCATGTCATCTGAATCATACCATGGATTTCCATTTCTCTCTAAAAATAAAAGGAAAAATGCAAATAAATAAACGAAACCAAATAAACAATTAAATGACCATTATTACAAGTTTTATCGCCACCAACCCTGAAAATATTGTAAATCAACATGGAAAGAGATTCTGGGAAATAGAAAACGTTGGACTTCGTTGAACTGTTGTCAATTTCATGTCAAAATCCTGTGTGCAGGTGTCAAGTTCGATACAAAGTTGCAAAATAAATAATCGATCTGTCAAACAAGGTAAGCTATTCCACTAATAGGTACGTTCAGAGCGACCAGTCAAAAATACTATGTAACTTTTGTCAACAAAGAATTAGCATAAACATGTAACGTTCAAAATTAATCCGCATTACTTGATATGTATGCTTTACTTGAACTACGCGGGCAACTGTGCAAGCGAAAATATGGGTATGTTGTTATGGAATAATTGTGACATAACACTACTACAGTGTAAATAAATACAGTTTTTCCTAACTCTGAAACCTAAATTTTGAAACAACATCATATAATTTAAGGGCTCTTGGGCTGTAGAGTGAACCACCGACTGACATACTTTCCTTACACATTCCTGCATAAGCGATAGCAGTAAGAGCCTTGGACTGGGCCATGACATGAATGATCAACAACACACAACGAACTTCAAAACAAACTTCAACACGACATGAAATAAGATGAAACCAACATTCGGAACATATTCATCACAAACATGATCAATGTTGAAAGTTCATGGAACGCAAATCTAGTGTAATTTTGTGCAAACTATTGTTGAAAATTTCAACCACCTGTTGCAATGGAAGAACGACTTGACACCGCATGGCATTTAAAATTGACAGTTCGCTCGTTCAAAATGTCAAACATATTTCTCTCACATAAGTAATAAAATCTTACCTCTTTTTGGTCGAAACATGATTATTATGGTCCTTTATAATATAGAATCTTCCTTGTCAAAACTTTAAGTCCCTAATTCCTCATAAAAACATACTTTATACAAACTTTTTGATACTTCTCGCACAATGACGCTCAATGGTTGATTGTAAACGAAGTGTGACTTGTCACCGAAGAGACCACGTGGCCTAGTTTAAGTTTACATCTGGGTAAATTGATTATTTTTGAGGGGAGTCAGGTTCAAAATATGTGGATAATGTATCCATATTTTGCTTTTTTACAAGCAAGTTATGTTTAAATATGTAAGAATATTGAAAGATTTATCATTGCAAATAAGTATATATTACTTGTGTGAAATTCGAATGGATTTAACATGTTTTATTCATTAGCGGAAGTAGGTCGCTTTCCCCATTTTCAAATTTTATGCTAATTACTATACATTTCCGCCAATCAAAAAGGGAGGTAGTTTTGAATGTCAATACGCGAATTCAACGTTCACAGAATTGACATTTGTGTCAGCACATTTGTTTTGACATATTGAACTGACTGAAGTGTCAAAATTCAGGAAAAGCTTATCATGCATTATTCACACATCGGAGAGTACATTTTTGCCCTTGAACAAAGCCTGTTTCTAACATTTTTGTTCCCCAAATGATTTAACGGCCTTAGCATTGTTGCATCTTCATTCTTATTTTTTTACTAGGCTTGTGATTGTTTGTTGTCATTAAAATATACAATGTTAGAAATGGGAACCCATGAAAACAAACATTAATGCTCAAAAGGGGTAGGAGTAGGAAGAAATCTATGTTTTTTGTATTAACTTGCTTGATGGAGACTAAGTTAAATAAATCATAATCCTTTTTTATCCGTAAGCCTGATAAGGTGAGATGTTCTACAGCCTGGAAGCTCCTGTTCAATTCAAATTGTATCAAAAGAATACAAAATATTGTTTATGTATAATAAATGTCAACGTTAATATACTTGAAGGCTGAAGGCTATTTCTCGCACTCAACTTGAATGTACCCTTCTTTCTAGTTCAAAGACAAACTGTTGTTACAAAGCATGCAAGCTGTGAACCACAAAAACAACTGTTAAATAAACACTGAAAAGATCTTTTACTTTGAAATTTATCTGAAGTTTATTTCCTCATTACACATACATAGATGTATATATGATATTAAACATTCATTTGAAGTGTAAGAATAAAATTACTTTGATTTTAAATCAAGAGATAGGGGCCTTTGTCACTTCAACCATTCCTACCAAGGTCAAAGTAAACCCTCACCCCCCCCCTTCCCTAGCTTGTATTTATCCTTCAAAACCTGAAAGAAGTACATAGCCATATCTATTATTTACAAACTTTCAAAAGTTGGAAAGGTTACAATTGGATTTAGAAGCAATATCTGATGTTTCAACATTCTAAAACTTATCTCGCACCACTAAATTATTGCATTTTTTTGTGTGACAAAATTTTGCAATACATTTCAAAGGAAAACATAAAAGTTAAAACACTAAAAAATATTTATAAGCAAATGTTTCCACTATTCCATTTTAGTTGTAACTAAATGTACTGATTCACAATTTCTAGTGTTTGTTGAGTTTTTACAACAATATTGTTTGCTTTCTGATACAAAATACCTGTCAGATGTATACATTTTTTCTTGTATGCTAATTTACTTTTTACAAAGTATCCTTTTTAGTATGTATTTCACATACATTCATACTTTGTTTCCAAAAATGTTTTTTTTTCCCCTTCAAAGTACATCAAAATATACAATTAACTGTCATCCAAATTGAATTCCTTTTCATGGCTTGTGTACAAAGTGTCACATTTACATATAGAAATCAGCATTGGATATCGCAAAACAGGAATGTTTCTACTGCTACTCATGTAGCTGTTTTTTCTTCAGTCGGAGACACTTTAGACCAAATGTGATCAAGTGGATGCCATCTTGAAGCTTCCAAAGCTTCATAAAATTCCTACAAATACAATAAGAAAATTCATAATTTAGAAGTAATCACACAATTTTAAGTATTCATAAATGAAAGCAACATGTTTCCTTCAAATCTGATTAGTTTTAGAGGGGAAAAAAAATAATTATTTCTTTACCTCACACTTGTTCATGTATTCTTGGTTTGCTTTTGCAATGTCTGTAATTTCTACCTCTGGATCTGAAAGAAAAGAAAGACAGTATGAAACATGCTGTTTTTATAAATATACATGCTGTCCTAAATTGTCACTAAAATAATGAATAGCTATCAATATAAATTAACCCACATCAAGAAACAAATCACAGTACACTATTTACATCCATGATTGGTAATCTAAAACAGAATTGATGAACTAATAACAATTAGCTGCTAGAATACTTGGTAGCAATTTTAGGTATGTCAAAATATTTTATTATCAATATGTATTAAACAAGAACTTGAGTTACCTTCAGGCTCCTCATCACTTTTATTGTACTGCTGATTTTCATAACCGGTCTAGATGGGAAAAAAAAGAATACAGACATAAAATAAATACAAACTTGCTTGAAAAGAATTATTTATACTATTTATTTCAATTTTAGAAAATACCTAATTTATTTAAAAAAAGTATATTATCTATTGCTTGTTCCATAAATTATAATTCTTTTTTTCTTGCAAGGTACCTGATTTTCCATCATCATCCCTGGATCATCAACCTCTGTTGTACCTGGGGGTGGATGGTACCAATAGTTTCCATAGCCACCATTCCATTGGTTCCCATATCCGGCATTCCATTGGTTGTAATAATTCCCATATTGCCCATAATAATCCCCATATTGTCCATAGTAATTCTGATTGTTGTATCCCTGCTGACCTTGATGGGAAGGTGGACGGCTGTAGTAATAACAGGACAAAGGAAAACAGATAAGGACTTGTTGAAAAAATGTATATCAGAGAAAAAGGGTTCACTCCTGTCAAATAAGATAGCAAGGCAAAAATACACCAGATAAGATAAGAATATTGACCTCTAATACATAGCAGAACATATGTTGTTTGTACAATGTAATTTAAACAAATGCAAAACACAAATAAAGAGAAAGAATAAGAGACACAACATTTGCTGCATGTTCTAAGAACATCAAAGGTGATTTAGAATTGAAGATCTGAGGTGAGGAAGGGTGGAGGTTACAGTTTCCATAAGCAGTATAAATCTGATTTTAGAATCATCATTAAATTTATACATTCTTTGAGAATTTCCTCAACAAAAAATAAGATGTCTGTCCATCCAATTACTGTTTCATTTGGCAATAAGCTCCTAGTAATAATTTATTCAAGGGTAATGATGAGCTTTAAGTTTAAGGCAGCAAAATATTATAGCATTATTGAGCATAAAGTCCTATAGTATTAGAGAAAACTTATCCATATATTTTCTAAACCACAACTTTATTCTTGAGCAATTACCCAAAGAAGAAAAACAGTTATACTATTCTACCTAAAAAAACAAAACAAGTTCCACACAAAAAACACCTCCAAGCTATAAAAATGCCCTTACTTTAGATTGTTTTTGTATTTTGATATCTTAAAAATTGAAGGAGTTGATTTAAAATTTGTAAAAAAAAGTTCATTTTTTCCCCTGTCAACTTTTTTGATTTTTTAAATAAATTGTACAATGGAAAATAACCTTCCATGGGGACACACTGAAAAGCTGAAACCAAAAATATTTACTTCTACTGGTGAAAAATACGTATTGAAAGTAGCAGATGAGTTTCAATTTCAAAAAACTCAAATTGTTGGTAACAGAGTTTAACATGTTTCGCTGCCTTAATATGAGCAATGCACCCAGTTGTGTGCCAACAAAGATGGCAAAGGCAGTCAAAAAATAATCAGTCAAAGAACATAGTGCATGATATTAGGATGAAACAACAAAGAGGCTTTTAATTAATAAATTCAACATTATGATACTATAAACAATATTATAAATATCTGCCTTAGATGTAGTAATTTGTGTACAACATCTCAGAAATATCTTGAAAAGTAAACACTAAAGCCTCATATGTTTTTTGTAGGTATTCTTCAGGGCAATTTAAAGTCCATTAAGCAACATTGCCAAAATGAACCATTTAAAATTATTTTGAAGTGTAACCCATCATTGTCACTAACACAGCCACTCTTATACAAAAAATCAACGAGTTTGCTGCACTGTGACACCATGCTTTTCACTTCAGATTGTACATATTTTATCTTGAATAAACCACCCGTATTACTTTTCGTGGATTAATGATTTCATAACAAAAGCACTTGAGATCTCCCCAAAGAGCCCTTTTCACACCACATAGCATCAAGAAACAAAACAACCACAAGTGGTAAAGGAGCACTGTTTTTTCTTTTTATTTCAACAAGAAAAAGGATGATTATTTCATGATGTTTTACATTTTCCAATTGAACTCTGCACCAACATCTTTTTGTTGCATACCTTTTTGGTGTGGCTAAGCTGATTCTGATGGGTTTTCCTCCAATTCCTGTGTAATTCTGCATGTCCCTTAATGCAGCTTGCTGTTCTGATTCATCTGTAAACCTCACAAAACCATAGCTGCGACTTTTTCCATCATTATCAAGAACCACTATAAAGTGAAAAAGAGAGAAAAACAAATCACAGACAAGGAAATATATAATCATTGCTCGATTGAAAAGGGAGAAAATATTTTTTATAAACTAAAGGAACTCGAATGAAAAATAAATAAAAGAAAACTATGAATTTACTAGTATGCTTCCCTTAAATGTTTCTCTTCTGCATAACTTCTATGCTAACATGAAAACTATTAAAAAAATCATAAAAGTGACATTTAGTATCCTGCTTACCTTTTGCTGCCCTACATGACTTGTACCTTTTACTGAAATGTGAATACAGCAACAAATCATCCACATCCTCTGTGAGATCCCCAACAAATAAAGAATATTCGGGTCTGGAAAGTGATAAACAAGAAGGCACCGATTACTAAGAATAAAAATAGTATTTCATAATTGCATCCCTAAACTGATACATCTTTGCATTTCATACAAATCTAAGTATGATATAAAAATGTATTATTGCAGGCTTTAAAAAAATCTAGATTTATATGAAAAACATATTCGTCACATTCACTTACACTGCAAGATGTTCTTTTCCATAACTGGCAATATTCAATTTGAACCTTTTTGGCTAAAAATGGAAGAGAAAAAAAGCATGTTGTGTCATGAAAAGATGTGACAATTCTTATTGTAAACTTAAAATAATTAATTCTGAAGAAACTTTTTGTTAATATATAGATTAAAACACTTGACACCTGATCCTTATCCAAAGGCTTCTGAATATAATATGACAAATAGAAAAATGAAATATTTACCGGTCTACTTGATGGGACTACTTTCCCATTAAGTTTTAGCATGGTTTTATGTGCAATATCTCCATCTGGGAAGTCTACAAAGCAATAGCCAGCACACACGCTACAATAAAATAAAAATAAATTATTAATTTATTAAATAAGTCAGAAAAAACAGGCTTGGTAATTTTCCTTAAAAAAAAAAGAGCATGCTTTGCCATGAGACTGGCGACCCCACAACTGTTCATGTTTGGTGTCCCTATTCTTATTCCCCTAATGGCAGGAAGTATACTTGTAATCATGACATAAGTGTGTTCTCTTTCAGGTAAGTTTCAAGAAACCAGGCCTCTTGAGGATGGAAAGGACTGTGAAGAGGAACTACTTTACCTATCACTTTCCTGTTTTTCCTCCTCTGCCTGCTGTTTTTGTTGCAGTTCATAATAGTCATAATTTTGGGTCAATTCAATATTGTGGGAGGTTTGGTGAACAACTGATAGGTTACTATGGTCAACACTTCTATGACAGTTCCACAAAGGATTGAGATGCCAATTTTCCCATCTTTTCCCCAACCTTTCTCTCTCATATCTCTCTCTAAGTCTATCCATGATGTCATCTCTTCTATCTCTGCTTCTAGACCTGTGGCGTCGCCTTTGTCTCCTATCACGTTCATGTGGGGAATTTCTTCTCTCTCTTCTCCTGTTATAATCACTTCCTCTACTGTTCTGCCTCTCATAGCTTCTTTTCTGTGAACTTGTTCTATTATTTTTTTCTTCTTTATTTTTATTATCTTTTGGACTGCGACTTCTTTTCCGTGAAAATGCCCTTTGTCTAATTTTTACATCGATTTCATAGTTATTGGGACTGTTGTCACCCTTGTTTTTAAAATCTTCATCCTCATCACAATGGTTACCTTTTTTATTATCACAGGTGGTTGATAAGATGCTGTTTGTATCTTTTTTTTGGTCAGTTACTCTGTTACAGCTATCAGCACCTGGTTTCTTTCTCACCAGTTCTCCTCCAATGGAACTTCTGTCATTTCTTACATTGATATCTACATTTTTGATTGTTTCATTTTCAAAGCACATCCCATTTATGTTTTCATATCTTTCCTTTAAAGAAGAATCTATGCCATTTTCTTGTTTTTCTGCATTCATCCTTGCTTGAGACCTATTTTCCTGCTTGCTTGGTGATTGACCATGCCTACTTTTCTTGTCCTTTCCTTGTCTATCATAGAGTTCATGTACATTTTCTTCTTTTTTGTTGCTTGAACCACTCTGTTTACCTTTATCCAAGCTTTCCTTTTTGGTTCTGTCTCTTGAACTACTTCTTCTTTGTCTTTCCCTACTCCTTGAACGTTGCTTTTCTTTTCCATTTGTGAGCTTTAATGGACTTCTTTCTGGTTTTTTATGACCAGAGAAACCTCTTCTGCCCTTTTCACTATTACTTTCCTTATTTCTAGTATTGGATGTATGTTTACCTATGGGAGAATGTCTTGTT
>JAVSBT010044116.1:0-17599 GCA_033118115.1 Pharyngocirrus eroticus
ATGAAGTCCAATGTAATTGGATGAAACGTTGATTTCAAAAGTAAGTCTCAGTTGAGTTAGAAGAAAATTCCATTGTATTGCCTTATTATGTATTTTTGTAAAGTGAACATTGGGCATCCATTCTTCGGTTTTTGATAATGACAAATCATTAGTTAATAAAGGTGCTTTAGGAACTCTTTGTGGTATTATTATTATTATTATTATTATTATTATTACTATTATTATTATCATTATCATCATCATTATTATCATTATCATCATCATCATTATTATCATTATCATCATCATTATTATTATTACTATTATTATTATCATTATCATCATCATCATTACCATCATCATTATCATCATTATTATTATTATTACTATTATTATTATCATTATCATCATCATCATCATTATTATCATTATCATCATCATCATCATCATCATTATTATTATTATCATTATTATTGTTATTTTTTAATATATATTTTTTTCTTTCCAAGTGGTGTGTAGTAGGAGATACATTCCCACTTGGATTGGCATTTTCAGATAAAATTGTTTTTGGAAGAGAAAGTTTTAAGGACAACGCAGACATTGAACATCCTATATACAGGTAACTTTAGCTGAACTATATGAAGCTTATAAATCTTGGATATTTGTTCTAGACTATTTCTGTAATTTTCATTTACATGACTGTAGAATATTTTGATAGAATCTTCAGTCAAAACAGGCTATACTGTCTTCTTTCATGGGAGACTTCATTTGAATGGGAGACTTCATTTCAAAAGTGATTCATTTTATTTACAATATCTGTAGATCCGAAGTCTCAAATAATTCAAAAAGGTGAATCCTAGGTCCTAACCCCCCAACCCCACCTCAATAAACCCTGGTAAAAAAAAGACATAATTGTACCAATACACATACTATTTCAGTACCAAACTAGGGATCTATGAGGAACAGTGTGGACTGGACAAGGTCACTATGTCATGGGGTCATGATGGTAAAGTCAAACTCAAAGTCTAACATTCTTTTTATGATTGGAACAGATATTTGTAGACATAGTAATCAGATAAAAGAATATAAGCTAGGAAAGTAAAGTTAACTGTTACAAAGTAACAAAGTTTATTAGAAACATGTTACTGGGGAACACTGTCAAAAACGCAATTTTTACCTGGCTATATAGAAAGAAACATATGAGAATAGACACATAGCTTTGTTGCTTTGGAACAGTTTCTTTGGAAAAAAAGCATTTGACTAAAATAAATCCTTTTTAATCCTTTTGAGCAACGGTAAGTTAACTTTGTTCAGGTCTGCGCTGGACATAATAGGTAAAGGTACAAGTAGTAGTATAAAAAGACTTGATAAATTGTATAGTCAAAAAAAAATTGCTGTATCACAAGATTGTTTCGATTAGGCTTGTAGGGTATATCATAAAACTTTATTTCTATATTTTTTATTTTTTTTGGCAGAGTATTTATACAGAGTGTTGAAACACAATAATTGCATCCTACCAGAAGAAGCTTTATACATGATCCGCTTTCATTCCTTTTACCCATGGCATACAATGGGAGAATACAACAGCCTGTGTAACAATAAAGATATGGACATGCTAAAATGGATCAGGGAATTCAAGTAAGAATTGACTTATTGAAAATAAAGTCTTTTGTCAAATTGTCTAAAATGTCTCTTACCGCTCACAAAATGACAAATAAGATACCTTTAAAGTGGGAGTATTTTGGCACAGTGACACGCATGCGTCTAGAGATCAGAAGCTTGAGGGTTGAATCCCCCCACCTTGCCCATGTCTGTGTCTTTGGGAAAGATACTTAGTCCCAATTTCCTTTCTTCACCCAGGAAACGATAAATTGGAACCAGGAAAATTCTGAGAAGTAACCTGAGATAGACAAGCATTCTTTCCAGGGGGAGTGAAAGCTCTCAGTCTTTTGTGCTACAGAAACTGGGGATAAGCAAGGGTCGTAATGTCTCGAGTGTGGTTTTACTTGTTTATGGCTTTAAAATATTAAGATTAATATTATCAATGATAAAAAAATTAGCAACCTGACAGCTAAAATTACAAATAGTGCCTGAGAAACCATTCTTCTTCTTCTTTTCGTTCACTCATTCATGACGTCATATCGTAATCTTCTCATTACTAATAAAGTGCGCTGTTTTCCTCAGGTCTTCATCCGTGCCATACAGCTTTTGGTGAAAGTCTACATTCTGTGGCCAGACTCGTTCTCTATTCAAAACCATTCTGTATTTCTTTTATATCAAAAAAATGTTTAATGTTTAATATATCTGTTTTCTTTCAGCAAATTTGATCTTTATTCAAAAAGTGATTCAACACCAGATATGGATGAACTTTTGCCATACTACCAGACACTGGTTGATGAATATATTCCAGGAAAATTGAAATGGTAGAGAAACACTACAGACATACACTGTCACCTATGGTCTTGAATTGTCAATCCCATACCAGCCAAGAAGAACATAATACATGTACAGATTTACATATTTTCATACAATGCCAATTGCTGGAGGTCCTTTGCAAAGGCCATTCCAAATTGATTAGTTGGTTGATAGATCTCTTATATTCACAGGCCTATTGTGATTTAGCTTGAATTTGTTGCCTGAATTTGACACAAGAGAAACATTTTGCAAAAAACAAAATATCATCAGGTACGAAAAAAATGGTCCGTTGCATCAAATCACAAACTAATCAATTTGGAATGGCAATGAACAATAATGTAGAAAGAGATACTTATATCTTCAAAATACTTTCAATGCTATTCCTTTAAATACCTTCATTACACGGCTTTCATTAATTTTGTAAAAAGTTTTTTGTTAAATATCTAATTTGGAGCAATTTTTTGCATCATTATCTTTACTATAAATCTTATAATTTTTGCCTCCTTTGAGGAGTAAGTATTTATTCTACTAAATAGTTTGAGACATATAAAATATTAATTAAAGTTACAAAGGGTCAAAATATTCCTAAATTGATGGAGTAGGTATCAAATTTACTGAATAATATATTGTATAAAGATATCGAGTTATATTTGTACAGAGACTTTAAATATATTTTGTTTTATGGTATGTGTAATTTTATATTCACAACTTATTTGCACAGAGTTGAAATAATACAATATTTTTAATTATATATGTATATTTTATAATATGGAATGTGTAATTTTATATTGACAACATTTTCATAATACAGATGTTTCATTTTACAAGAATTGATAAAATATTCGATATCAAATGGATTTTTTACTTTGTCTACTGTGTAGATGTGGTTTTATGGCCAACATTTGATATGATAAAGAGGTTACATTTTCATTGGCTACATGAGTGTATGCACCTTTTTTAGATTTTTTTATGGGAATAAAAAGAGCTGTATTTTACTAAAAAATATACCTCAAGTGTTTTGGCTTTATATATTTCATTCTCAATTTAAAGTTTGTTTCTTTTTTTGAAGATAGATAATGAACACAAGTATTATGTTGTAATTTCATCATATACATGTTCCATACGCACACATTTATATACAAAGATACAAATGGAAAGGAAAAAATAATAAATGTCTTTCACCCAATCAAATATTGGGATATGTATAGTATTCAGTAGGAAATCGCGAGATTGTTGAACAGTTTAAACCAGTTATTTATGAATGATTTAAAAGTATAGGCATTGTACATGTAACAACATGATCTTGATATTCTGTATTCACACAAGTATGAATTAGGTTGAGTTCCCATCACACTGAACAAAGAGGAATCAACTTTCAACACACCATTATCTTGTTCATCTTCAGTATAAAACTCATGCAAAAATCAAATTTGCAGTGATAGGGAGCGACATCTGGAGGATTTTGATTTGATTTTCTTCAGCAAATGTCATAAGGATACAAAAATAATACAGTATGTAGATATAAATAATTAAAAAAGAAGCTAAAAGAAAGTGATTTACAAGATATATTAAAAAGTAACATTTGACTGGGATAGCCCATTAAAGGCAGAGACCTATTTCCAATGGGGTCCCCAAAAAAATAAAGATAATGCAAGGTGTTCAAAATCATAATAAGGCTCATCATACCCCTTCCCCAGTCTCTTTCCAGAATGGAATTAATAAATTCACTTGGCTTTACTGTCACCATGGGTTTAAGAATTTAATTCTATTAAAATCAAATAAAGTCACTAGAAAAAAATCAAAGTTGTGTAAATAATCTTTATTAGACAGGAGACAAAATGTCGATGTCAAGCAATTTGACAATCAGCCTTAAAAAATAAAGAATCTAACGGCATCACAGTTCTGCTATTAAGTTACCAAAAAAAGAATCACTATGACAATGCAACTAAATTCAACAGAATTTAGGGGGGAAAAATATTTTTAAACACAACTAAAAGCAATACAAATCGGTGGGGGTCATGGTACATGTATTGAATATTCTATAATTGCTTGTAACCACAGACACATAAACAAAAATTCACTACAGTATATATGATATTTTTCAAGAAAAGATCCAGTTTTCTGGAAAGAAGTTAAAGCAAATGCTTTACATGTAGATATTGTCAGAATTAGCAAAAGCAAGGTTAACAATGTAAAGCATCATGTTGAAAAAAAACAGTGAACATCTTTTACACCTCTACTCTTCAATACATTCAAACCACAGGATTTAAATATTGTTTTTGATTTACAAACATGATTATATTTAACTACTCTAATAATGAAGCAGCAGATAATAATTGTTCATAGTTCATTCAAACCTCAGACTCCTGTGCTCACTTAATGACAATTTGAAACACTTATCTCAAATCATAAATGATTTACAAAATAATGTATAAATCAAAAGATTCACAAAAAATCCCTGCAAACATAACAAAAAAGCAATTCTTTTTGCTTGAAATAATAAGTTACTCATATTCAGAACTGAAAGAAGATTTGCAATTTCAATATTGAAACAATGAAAAAGAAAACTAGAAAATCTGAAAACTTTTTCAATAATTTGTAAACTACAGGGTGATATCTGATAATGGTATAAGTATAATAATCTTTAACAATCCTTACTCCACTATTAGTAAATGTCTCAAAATATTTTATCACTAACAAATCATAATCCATAATTTCTTGTATAATTCTGATTAGATGTCAACCCCATTAAACATAACCGAAGCTTTCATTCAGCAAACTTACATCTCGGCTTTGCTATTGTCATACTGAATAAAATACCAGCTTTTTTCTGGTGTAAACTATTTATCTACATCCAGCATCACAGTTTTCTACACACTAATATTTTACTTAGTAATATGACCAGAACCATCTAGTGCCTTAGTTCTCATCGTCACTAAACCCGGGGTGTTTCCTTTTGGTAGCGACCAATCCGCCTCCGATTAGCCCTTCGGCAGTGCTAAACAGATTGATTGGAGTGCTACCATCTGTGATAAGAGTGGATTTAAGTCCCAAAGACTGCAGCAATTTAACCTGAAAAGATACAATAAATATACATGAGCAAAGTTTTGTTTCATGGGCAATCTTGGTAAATGGTTGGCAATTTAGGTTACACATTGTTGGTAACATTCCATCCTTTAAAAACTTAAATCATCAACATACACTCACTTAAGCCTTGCCCCCATCAACAAAATCAAATCTAAAACATACCTGCATTTCAGGCCCAGCAGTAGCAATGGCCTGGATAGTAGAAGCACCAATAGCATCCACCATACTTTTGAATTTACTTGTGTCAATGTCAGCCATGTCCCTTGTTTTGTTAATTTCAAGTTCATTCTGTTCACGAATATATTTAGTTTCAGCTTCACGGGCACGGGTGAGTCTCTCCAATTCAGATTCCTGATTAGAGAAAAGTCAAGAGTTCAAATAAGTAAGCAAGATCTATACTGCAAAACAAGAGTTAATCAAACAAATTTATTCTGACAACTTAACGGGAGACCAAAAATAATCCTCCCGCCAATGAACATCATCATTTAAGTCTATATAGCTCTCTGATTGACACCAAAAGCTTACGAAATGATGTTCTGCGAGACAGTTTTTATTCAAAATGTTAAACATTGATAGCCTTAATATATACATCTTGATTTGGATACATCTTGATTAAGAACTTACAGCTTCAATCTTAGAGGCCTGTGCTTTCAGTTTAGCCTGCTCTACTGCAGCTTCTCCTTCAATTCTTGCTGCCTCAGCCCTGGACTGTGCCTCTGCTTTAGCTTGTCCAGTACTTTCCACAGCAGCACTGTTGGCTTGCAATTCCAAGAGTTCTTTCCTGGATTTTTCAGCCTCTGCTTCATCACTTATCTTTTGCCGCTCAAGACGACCTTTAGCTTCCTGTTCCAAACGTTCAGCTTCATGTCTAGAATCAAAAGGGTGATTTTTGTTGAACACTTATCCATTTTTAATTTTTTGAAAAAATAATGGTATCCCAACTTCAAATAATATAAATATAAATGGTGCTTTTCATCAGTCTTCTGACATTGCTACTTCACTCTAACATTCCACTCTATTCTGTCTTTTACACATTCCATAGCCCTATCCTCACCAATACCCAGATCTATAAGGTCTTTCCTATACTGTTTCAGCCATGTAAACCTTGGCCTGCCTACTGGTATTTTCCTAGGCTTTGAATACTCAGTTAGGGCTATTTTTAGAGGGGAAGAAGAGGGCAATCTCAGCATATGCCCTATCCATTTAAATCTTCTTTCTTTTATGAGTGTGCTCCAGGGTGTTACCTTTGTTATTTCATATACACTTTTAGATTTCATTTTTTGGGGCCATTTGATGTTCAGGAGATATCAACTTCAAATATATTCAAAAAATTCTTTGAATTTAACATCGATGTTCTTGATAACGGAAGAAAAAACAAATTATTACACACAATGACTGGTTAATTTTTTCCTCTATTTTTTGTTCAACACGAAAAGTAAACAAATAAATGTCATTGCCCATCTCACTGATCTGACAACACCTGTAACTTTTCTTTTAGATTAGAATTCAACAAAATATATACCTTGCAGCTGCTTCCTGGGAGTTAGTAGTGATCTCAATAGCCAGTTGTACAGACTTTTGGAGCGAGTCTCTTGTTCTCTGATCTACTGGTTCCACTGACTGGATGTCAATACTAGTGACCACCAAATTATTCTGTGGGAAGGTGAATCGGTCACGAACTTTGAGGTTTTCATCAAATCCAAAGACAGAACTTCTAATGATTTTGGCAGAATTCTAGAAACGAAACATACATGATTAAAATAATGTTCAAGTTATACAAGATATGAGGGAAAAAACAAAGGTTTTGAAATATGCTCAAGGATTTGAGGTAATCAGAGCTACAAATTTCTAAAATATTGCTGACTTTGATTCAGAGAAAACTAAAAAAAAATTTTTTTTTCAAGACATGAGCTTTTATAAGATAAGATAAGATAAGATATTGGAATTTATGTTGGTGGTTACATTAAATATGTAAAATACTACATAATCAAAATCTGCTGCCTTATGGGCAAATACATTTACATTGATAGAGTAAAACTAAAACAAAAAGATACACATGGGATACAGAAGTAAAATAATGGCATTTTAGTAGGTATGGAGGGATAAGGACAAACTTACTACAGATCAAGCCATTTTTGTTCATTATCCTGTACTAAATTACAATCAATTAAAGCAGAAATTAGCTCATTAAAAATGATTTTAATTGATATTGGCTGTGTTTGACTTTGATGACATGTAGCTTAAATAAGCAATTTCAACAAACAAAAACCTTCAGAAAAATAAATGAATAAACTTACTATCACACAAAGCACTTCAATCACATAAAAAAAGGCTTCAATAATAATCACTCATATATGATTTTTACAGTAATCAAAGTACATTTATACACTGTACTTTCGCGTTTGCACTCTCATAGACAATTAAGCTTCATTTGCTAATTTTCAAAGGGCCCTCATACAATAGTTTTTAATTCCGAGTGCCAGCTTTTAAAATTTTGCCAAAAATAACCATGAAAATGTGTAAAAGTGGCATTTTCAACCTCTCGTACAGCATGAAGGTCATAAGCTGGCCTTAAAGGTACGTTTCCTTTTGGTAATGCATTTGTTTGGAAACAGAGAGGGCGCGCGACATGTGCCTGCAAAAAATCTGACTTGATTTGACGTGACAGTGATATTTCAAGGGTCATGACTGTTTAGGGACGTCCTTAGCCATATATGGTAAATATGCGTATGGGCTCATTGGTGAGGTTGAAAAAAAATTAAGTTCCTATTCTCACCGCTGATGGTTCAAAGCCAAACACAGCACTTCTAAAAACAGTTTAAAATGACAGAACATGGATCAACAGGAATTACTTCGGCACACCATATGACAATTTAAAAGACTATCATGCTAATATTGGCAAAACAGAGTTTTAAATAGTAAAATGAATAAAAGTGTGTTTATTATAAGGATGGATGGTATGAATCAAGACTTATGGAAGACCAGCTATGGCCTAATGGGTTATCTCCCTTTAATAATAAACAAACAAGGGATGAAAACATATGGACCTGTGTTGAAATTACAGAATTTCTTTCCATAAATCTACTCCAAATTGTATTTACCTTATGGAAATCATCAAACGCCACACTTGCTACAGCTCCTCTCACTCTTGAAGCAATAGCTTTACAAGCGTCTCCTACAAAGTCAGGTACACTGAACAATTTAGCTGATTCTGCTTTGTCAGTCATGTCTTTCACATCAAAATGCCTGAAAAATCGAAACACCCCATTCATAAATTTACTCAAAATAACTTTCTTACTAGAATTTGAAAAAATATATGGACTAACTCGCAATATTTCAGTAATTATTTGCTGTATACAAAGTCATAACACAAATAAATTTCCAAGGATATATTTTTCATTTGGACAGGATTCCTTGAAATTGGCAAAACAAGGATCTTGTACTAGCTACTTTGCAGGGTTCCACGGACTTCCTTTCCGCTTAAGATTCGGTTAACTATTAACTTTTATTGATAAAAGATACTTTAGATAAAACTTTATTTTCAAATTTTATCATTTTGGGTCTATTTGACAATATTTCATGGGTTTTGTTTTGTTGGCGAGTGGTGTTCAAATAAGACGTACGCTCTTGCCAGAATTGCCCCACATCAAGAAATATGGTGACATCTATCTGCAATCCTTGCATACGGATCACCCTTTTAAGTTAGATCCTATACCTACCAGTTATATGACAATTGTAGGGAAAGCCTTGCATGGTCAGAGGTTTCTACAGTGATGATATCTGTACAGAAATCTGGCCCCAAAAGCAAACAGAGAGACTTGATAAGATTGGCTCTTTTTGGTTTGCCTCCAGAAAGGCTAAGCTGAGTGAACTGCTCATCTGGTCCCAACATCACCAACTCTGGACCGAAGATTACTCTGTAAGGATAATCAAAATGCAAAACAACATTAACATACAGAAAACATAAGTCAATCATTTTTTTTTTAAAGGAGACTCTCTGCTATGGAAATAACAATCTAAAATTCAAATTACCTTGCTTTCTTTTCTTTATAATCATAAATCTGAACTGCAGCATTGTGTGGTACTCTGAAAGTGACCACTCTGGTTTTATCTCTTTTTTCTTGAGCTACTGGTGTTTTTTCTCTATTTGATCTGTCGGCCAAGGGATCTTTACCCTGGGCCAGTAAAAATTCGACAGCTGGTGGTAATTCTTTAGCCCACAATTCCTCATCTTGATTAAGCATGTATGTTTCTCCTGTAATGGCCCTAACACGACCTGTTTTCACATCTCTGACGTATATACCTTCATTTTCATCCAATGGGATGGCAACTCTCTTCATGAGAACTTCTACTTCTACTGGTGGAACATATTCTACAGGTCCTCTAATCATCCACCTGTCACCTGGATGACGGTCTTCTTTGCCATCTTTAAAGTCTTCACTTGCTCTTAAAATTAGACCTTCATCTTCTCCTAATACATACATATTTTGAATACCTTTTTCTAATTTTTCACCAGGCATCAAAAAGAAGGATCTTTCTCCTTGCACTAATTTCCTTCTTCCAAGCTGTGGTTTTCCATCATCATCTACTGGATCAAGGATCACGCAATACTGTCTGTTGGTCAATGTGGTGATATTCACAACCCCTATAACCTGCCAATGCAAAATTTCAAAATCAAAATCAACTCCAAACAAAATTCTGATATGAAAAACACTATCAAGCCAACATTTAATGAAAGCCTCTAATGGGGAAAAAAAAACTTTGTTAAATCTCATTACCTGTTCATACACATTTGGAATGTGTGTTTCTGTATCTGACATCTTAATCAGCCATTCTTCCCCATTCTTTCTGATCACTCCAAAATCATCTTTGAAGGTTCTATTGGCAGTCATATGCAGGGCTTTCTGCAAAATTTGAAATAAAGACATATTGTTATACTTTAATAAAGATCAAGTCTGTCTTCAAAATGACGCAGTTCAAATTAATACTATGCTCAGCCAAAATACATAGAAGCCATAACCCAAATCCCACCTAACTGATTATTTTGAGCTAGACCCAGATTCTGGTACTTCATGGCTGTCTCCATCTATTTATATTTTAAGTTTATTTCCATGCTTTTTAAGCAATATATTATGCATAAATAAACTTGTGTAACAACAAAATTAAAAAAGTTTCTCAAAACACCAAAAAATAAGAAAGGTGGATTTTGCTTTATGGTGTCGATATTTCAATCATATGTAAAACTCTAAATTATCCAAATATATCTATACTATTTTCACCACCAGCTGAGAGTTGTTCTATGTCTAGATGTTCTTATCGAACAGCTGTACCATATATGTATATTCACAAAAAAAATCCTTGCATTTGAACACTAACCTTTTCAGTCAAGACGTATGCATCAACAACATCTACAACTTCTTCGTAAGCCCCTGGAAGGTAGGCTCCATTTTTCTTGACGAGCCATTCTTCTCCAGTTACTCTTGGGGTTCCTTCTCTGTCCAGGCATTCTTTCCTTGCCCTTAGTTTGATTGCCTGGTTAGGTTTGATCACAGTTGCTCTAATAGTTTCCTCTACCATCACTTCTTTCTTAGGAATATAGGTTCCTGGAGGAAAAAATTGATGTGTTGAAACGTCGTGTAATATATACAAATAGATTGTTCTGTTGGAAATTCAATTCAATAACTTTGGTGTCCAATATCACCAAAAAATGTATTTGAAGGGAAATAAAATCTAATTACATTATGAATGAAGCTAGCATAATATGTACTAAAGCATTTGTTCTCAACAGAACAAGAATTTGTCTCTTAATCTTCATGTACAATCATATTTCTATGAAATTGAATCCATTCTTAAACTTACCTGGGCCTTCAAA
This sequence comes from Pharyngocirrus eroticus, assembly GCA_033118115.1. Taxonomy (NCBI): domain Eukaryota; kingdom Metazoa; phylum Annelida; class Polychaeta; family Saccocirridae; genus Pharyngocirrus; species Pharyngocirrus eroticus. Next base: position 11,354 of record JAVSBT010044116.1, read on the forward strand.
AAGCCATTCATCCCCAGCTGTTCTTTTATCCCCAGTTTCATCTTCAAAATCTAATACAGATCTGAGCCTGAGGGCAGCATTGGCTACTACAACTTTCAAAGGGGATACAGGTTGTTTCAAAACCTCCCCAGGGTACAAAGGGAATGGGTCTTGGGCCAGTCTAATTTCCTGGTCAGCATGGCAAAGTTTGATTTGACCAGACACGTCTACGATAATCTTGTTGTCTTTGTCTCTACTGACAGGGTTTTCGATCACACTGTAATGCCTTGGGGGCACTGTGATCATTCTCTCTGGGCCAAATACAACCCTGAAAAAAAGGACGCATAGCTAAATTTCTGCGATTGTCATTCAACGATAAAACTTATGGTGTATGACACTAAGGGTTAACACTAGTAATATCAATTTGGTAAACATGTAATGGTAAGGCTTTCTTTATAATATTGCAGAGCAGGAAATTTGAATAAGTTTATCAAAAAGGAACATCTATGACATTGGTTTTAATTCCAGCCCAAGATTCTACACTCAAATATTAATACATATATGTGTTTTTTAATTTACCTTTCATTGTCCTGTCTGATGAAAGTCTTTGGCCCGATTTCCAAACGTGTCACATTGGAATTTTGGTCCAACACATGTAGGTAGAAATAGGGTGGGATTCTGAAGAGAGAATCATCCCCGCTTCCTCTTTTATTAGCCATGTTGATTTATTCTGAAATTACAAAATATTACAATTCATGCATTATCAAAACTCACAAAATGTAGATAGGTCTGAGACCATTTCAACACCAGATCAAACATTCTGAATTAGGCCTAAACACTCTGAGAGTACTATACAATACAATACTCTGAAAGTATACAGCCTATTCCAAATCCCATTGTCTGTTATGGATTGGGAATTACAAAATAAATGTGCAGTAGATGGCACCACTGTTAGGAAAACGAAATCAACAAAAAGCCATCTGGACTTGAGAAAGACAACCCTGCGTCTTTCAGGAAGCAATACATTAGACAATAATTCAAGTTTATCAGTGCATAGCATACAAACTCAAACAAAAATGTTCTTACTCAGTTACTGTATAGCTGTTCTTACTGTATATAACTGAATTGTGAGTTTGTGAATATGTTTGTTTTTGGTTCATTGCTGTCCAAGGGGAGTGGCATTTGAAACATGTTAAAATTTCCTCAAACAGAACATCAGCCCTTATCTGGGGACTTTCTAACCTTGGATATTTACTTTTCATATCCAATCACTGTCAGTTATATCAATAATTTGACAAGTATATCCTTTTGCATAGTTTTTATGACTCATTCTGATAACAAAAGGTGTATGCACTTTTTCAAATGATATACAGTGATACACGTAGCAAAGGGCAAGGTTGCAGTTTTAAACCTTTTCAGTAGTCACTACCAAAAAAACACAATCAATTTCTTGAGTATTAACATGGTACTACAGTTGATTTATGAAATGAAAGCTATTCCATGTTTGCATAATTAATTATTCTATTACTGCTCAAAATATGACCAACAAATAATTTATCAACTTTCAATGGAAATATCTATGAAAGCAATACTTGTTCAGAAATCATTCACATGCAAATATACTAACACATGAAACAGTTAAACAAAAACCAATCAATCTGGCAATCAGTCAATCAAGCAATCAATCAAGCAAATGCTCCAATGATTAACAAATTGCTAATAATAAGTCATAAGAATGTTGCATCCACAATGCAGTTGAGTTATCAAATTCAATGTGCTACTCTACTTACATGTACTCAAATATGAAGGCACAGCTCTCACCCTATATTAATATCAATCCATTTTGTACAAGACAAATGCAAGACCTGAATGAAAATGACCAAAAGTATAAACTACAAACCTTTATAGCAACAAGGAATATCGAAAAGTTGCACGGCCAGCAAGTTTTGTTTCTGATTCTAGAATGGTAGAGACTGCAGACACAGCAAAATAGGAAAATGGCTGAGCAAGCAGTTGTGGAATCAATGAGTAAGTTTTAAACAAAAGAGGCCTAGCTTGCACAAGAGTGGTTTATAATGTAGAACGCAATCTATAAGCTAGTTGTGCAATATAGGATATGGCAACAATCAATGACCATGTGTGGTGTACAAACACTTTATCAAAGATACAAAGTAACACAAATATACTCCTCAGACCAAGTACAACTAGAATGGGTGAAATACACCCATTTACACATTATATGGATATGACTTGGAGCAGGACAGCTTGGACGTTGGTAGTTAGTCCATGGACTATATAAATATATATAACCAGAAGAAAATATCTGTACACATGACCATTGGCAATGAATAATATATGAATATCACTCAGTGGAACCACTCATTGACAGCACCCCCTAAAAACTGCATTTACAACTTCTTGAAGTCACATCTGTAAACAAATGCTGGCATTCAGCAGATACACTCACAGAGAGGAAGTATAAACACTAGGGCAGGTCATGGACTCTAAATCTTCCACAAAATCGATAATACAAGATCAATCTGGTATAGAGTTTCAGTCTACCATGCGTGTATACCTGTATAATTTCTGCACACAAACACAGAAAAAAAAACATGGCATGCCAATATCGACAATAAACATTTGGGCATTGTCAATTATCATTGTTATGAAACTCTACTGTATTGGCACCTACCAAACGCCTACATTACTCTAATGTTTCATTAAAAAAATATATAGATCTACATATACTATAATAAATTCCCACATAAAATATATGGCTTTTAATAAATTCCCACAAAATATGATTATGGCTTTTTCTAGAATTCCAATCACCCATTGGACAAAAAGGTGAGAGCTTACCTTCCTGCACAAATATAATAATTATAATTATTAAATGAATACACTTATTGCCACAATAAAATCTAAGACATAGCTTTATTATTGGAAATGGTTCAATATCATAGGAATATCACCCCAATACATGTAATATTATTCAACAATCAATTATCCGTCAAGATAAACAAAACTATGGAGTAGACCTTTGATATTTTTATGACTAAACATTTACATCTTGATTTATAGAATGAAAGTTTTATTCCAATCAGTTGAATCTGTTATTTAAACATTCTGCATAATGATATACTCATCTGTATAAATATATGTTGGTCAACTCATGGTGAAATGTTTGCCAGGATTGCTATAGAAATATGATAACAAACCATAAGGATTGAATCAATGAATGAATACCACCATACCTTAGACAAAACAGACTATCAATACTTTCATTAAATGCAACTATGCATTTCCATCAAATGTTCAATTAAAAAAAGGCAATTATACACAAATACTGTTCAATACAAAATAAATCATATATCGTATGTAAACATTTCTGTTCAAAGTTGCTGTGGAGTTAGGTGCTGTGAGCATTAAACTTCTCAAAAACACAAGTCAAGGATCAAAACTTCAACTTACTCAAAAAGCGAATTATATAAAACAGGATTGTTGTTTCCATAACCTTACTTTATGCAGAGAGCACTGGCCTATATAGCTTTAGTGCCAGATCTGGTAAAGTGAATTATTTCTTTGGCAATGCGGAATACATTATCTAAGATATTGAAGTATTGATTGTAGAAAATGTGTTCAAACCAGTACTGCATGTACACAATATAACATGCATTTCTCACGCTAATGTCTGTACAATTTGTGAAATACAGTGAATAATAATTTCTACTGATTAATGGTAGTTTTTATATTTCCTCATGTAGCCTACTGTTACAAAGAAGAATCAGGAAATGCATGCTAGCATTTTTCAATTGTAATGCAGAAAATACAAAAAAAGACTTGAAAGAAACTGGTGAGGAATGAATCCAATAATTATTCTTTCAATATGTATAATGTAAATCCGATAAGAAACAAATTGACCAGTCCTAATAATTGATGAGAACAAGATTTTAGGTGTAGACATTTGACAACATTACAGATGTAGGGTAATAATACCTATCTAGGCAGGGCATCAAGTGTGATCTAAAATAGGTTGCAACTTAAGTTCTTTCTCAATGATAAGTTACCATCTTTTAAACTGCAGACTTGATTACAGGAATACTACTGTTTTTCCTTATCAGCTTGCTCAATTCATTGAGTTGTTACCTCAAAAATGGAATATATTTCTCAAAAAAAGCTTAATTATAGTAACAGATTTTGGGCCATCCAGTATGCACAACAATTTGACCAGTCTAGATATACAAGAGATTCTTGCATAATTGGCAGACTGTTTACTCTTCAAAATGTAACTCCCATCCACAGGGCAATATGATTTTCTTAACAAAAGAAAGCTGTCAGGATAAATAAGAGAATGATTCCATTAAGTTTGTGTAATGCTGATGAGGACCATTTAGTTGACACTTATTGTTTACCGTAGAGGTAAATATGGTTGATTTATTAGAGATAAAAGTCTTCCAAAGTTTCTGTGTTCAAACTTTAGCCAGTCTAAGGACTCGTGGCTCTTCTACAAGCTGCTTGAATCATTTACGTATACATGGTCATGGAAAACGGGTATGAATTAAAAATTACAACCCCACCCCCACCCCAGCTCCTCCTCCATGCTATGACCATATACCATGCTGCTGCCCTTTAAACACATTTTTCATTCCAAATATCTGTGACCAGTCCATCTGCATAAAAGGGTAGGTATTAAACTAAATCGAATATTTAGGGGGTGCTGTCATTTCTGTAATTAATACACAGGCTAGCCATAATAAATGGCAATAAATTATGCTTCCCATAAATTCCATGTCAAGAAAATAGCCCCCAATTAAGTCTGGAAAGTTTAAAAAAAGTAAATTCTGTAGTACTAGAAGTTTTGAAAGGTGCAACAGACTAGCATTATAGTATCGCAATAGTATCTGGAGAAAAATATTCGAGCTTAACAGGATAGGAACACTTACAGGTCTCCAAGTCTGTAATAAATGATATAATTTTGACAGTTCACGATATGTCAAAAAATTAGATCCAATATGCACGAATATGAACGAGTAACATGCTCGCTAGCTGAACGTTTCGTATACAAAAGAGTTTAAATTTTCTTTCTATCAAGAGTTTGAGGTAAGTAGATACTTACTTGTAGAGGACTACAGTAGAACTACCGACAGATAAATGTGCAGAGTCAGCCTTCCTTGCAAAATGGACACCGGTACTCAGCCAATCAAGTCACACCCCATTTTCCATCCAATGAGCTTCAGACTTTGAGACCAGTGTGAACTAACTGTGGTGCCACTAAGAGCTCAAGTCATTTACACACTCGCCATCTAGTGTTAAAAAGGATTTAAAACAGACAACATTTATTTCTTTGAATAACTGAAGCAAATCATAATACATGTATTATGCTTTTGCAGTCATTAACTTACACCTAGAATCACATGACACAAGAATATTATATAGGACATACATCTGCCAATGTTGGGCTGCACCAAATTTGTAAATGTTGGAAACTGTCAAAAACAAACACAGCCAAAATGTAATGTAGTGTTTTGAGTAATTTAAAAAGTGAAATGCTCACTTATCATTATCCACTCCAGAAAAAGAAACAGGAGTCTTCTAAAAACTAAGAAAATGTAATGATTGTTAAGTATGTCACTGGTCTTGATCTATCTATAAACAAAGATTTTGATAAAATGGCATAAGTTCATGGCAATATATATCTTTCTGCTATTTACTCCCAGTGATGGCCTGTATATGGTATATAAAATCCAGGGAAAAAAATACATTCAAGCATTGTTATAGAAAAATTCTGATATTTTCTTTGTTTACATAATGCCACCCACTGAAACAACAAAAACATGTGCTTTTGCAGTAACTTGGTTTTACTTCATTCATTCATTCATTCATTCATTCATTCATTCATTCATTCATTAAGTGCCTTCTCCGCTACGGAGGTTGGCTCTCTACGCTCTTTAACTGTCTTATTACATTCATTCATATTTAATCCTGTCCATTTTGTGATGTTCTCTACCCATGTCATGCATGGTCTCCCTCTGCTTCTAGAACCTTCAATAAACCTCCCCATAGAATCTCTTGCCATAGATGAGGGGAGGGGAGGGGAGGGGAGGGGAGGGGAGGGGAATTGGGATTTGGCCTTTTTAATTGTTTGGGACTTGGGATTTTCAGATTTGTTTTTTGGGGATTTGGGATTTATCTATTCTTTGGGATTGGGATTGGACATTCTAATTGTTTGGGATTTTGCATTTGAATTCTATGGGATTTGGGATTTGG
>JAVSBT010044227.1:0-17599 GCA_033118115.1 Pharyngocirrus eroticus
TTCTCCAGTATTGTCAAAAACTCCCTTTTATTTAAAGTAGTATACCAATTTTGGCCTAATGTATACATCGCTTTAAAACGATGAATCATTTATGTGTTAAATCATTTAAAACTCTAAGTGTGAAATAACACGCATTGACATGGACATACATCAATTCAATTAGTTAATTGCAGGGGAAACTTGTATATTTGTCTAAAAAACGAAAGCTATTGATAGGAAACATTAATCAGCCAGCAGAACAAATTTATTTTACATTAATCAGTGGGCATACAATTTTATTTTTCATTAATTATCATGCACCCATGTATAGATTTCCATCCCAAGAACAAACTAGAGTATTATCATATTTAATGAGTTCATTTAAAAAAAAAAACAACACAGATATAATGCCAAATAACAATTAAATATTTAATAGAAATTCCAAAGAACCAGTCATTTGAAATACACAAATTGTCACGTCTGCTTAAACAAAAATCCTGGTAGATGAAATGAAGGAGATGAGAATTAAACATCCATTAGGGTTATTGCTTTGCATTTGATAATGTTATATGTACATTGCTATTAAATCATGTCAGCTTTCTAAATGAGACCTGGCATTGAAGACTGATAGCTATGATAAAAAAACAAAAACTGTAACAGCTTTAGAACTTGTCATTAAATGTCATTTCCATAGACAATTTGTCATCGCTTAAAACACAGATTTTTTTTCTGCTTTTACCTTTTTATGATAAAGCTGTTGTCGAGTTACCAACTTGTTGCTCTGTGATGTAAGAGAAAACAATCTCCAATCATAGGAAAATGATGGGATCTTTACAATCCTTGGAAATCTGCGAATGGGTTATATTGATTCAGGAATCATCAAAACTCATTTGATAACCATCTTCAGGGCTTCTCAGCAAATGTAAAAGGCTGTATTCTTGTAAGTTAAGTAACAGCTTTAACTGCACTTGGAAGCTAGAGCTTATTCCTCTTATTGGTATTCAAAAAGGTGAACTTTATATCCCTAACTCAACGCCCACAAGCTGGCTGATGCATTCTGATGGAAATTTAAATTACAACTTACCCCAGAATGTATGAGATTTTGTTAAAAAAAGGTTTCATCGACCTGTCTTTGAACTTAAGACCCTTTGATGGATAGGTTAGCATTTTGCCTCAATAGGGACACGTCCTAGCCCTAACCCTGGTATCTTCTTCTCGTCATTTAGCCATTAAGATTGTTGGTGCATCAACACCTCTTGTAAAAGCTTTTGGATATTGTTGGCTTTTGTATGCTCTTGTTCTTGCATTACTAACACAAAGTCCCGTCCATTGCACTATGTTCTTTTACCACTCAACTCATTGTCTCCCCTACCCTCTCAATGCAGACTAAATTATCATAAGTCCTCTTCCCAGCCAAGCCTTTATTCCAGAAAATACCTCCATGAAATATTACTTTGGCTCAGAACTTACTACCCTCCTTTGCATAGTGTTTACAATGTAGGACATTTTGCTTAAATTTGCCTAAAACACAGGAGATTTGTGATTACCTTTATTCTTTTTTTTTTGTTTTCCCTCAATAGTGTAAAGACATGGCACTGTGGTTTTAGTATCCATGGTTGTAACACATGGATGCCACTACTTTGCACCTATCAGTCCTGTACAGGATATTTTTGATCCATATAACAGAGCAGAATTCAACTTTAAAGGGCCTGAACCTTTACACCATTTGCACTATACTTTTCTAAGAGTTTGTGGGATAAAGTATAGGGTAGAAGTATACCAATTCCTCACATTTGGTTCAAGCCCTTTAAGCCAGGAAGAATTTGCCTCAAGCTGGATTTGAATTGTACGAAAAGCCATTTGTGTATGTATGCCTGATGCTTGATCCTTGATCAAGTGCTTTAAACTACACCACATGCTCCCCTGTTGTTGAAGCATATGATACAAACCCTGCCAGAGTCAGAATTATACTTTGCTATACAGCTCTTTTTATAGTATTTGTTTCAAATATCACATCTCAACCAAAAAATAGGTCATATTGAGATTTTCATGTGATTGGTTGTGATCCACATGACATTTATAAAACATTGTCGCAACTGATGGCAAAACAATGTCTACCTCAAAACAATGTTTCTATTCACTTAGGCTGTCTCTTTTTCATTAATTTCAGCCTTGCACAATATAAATCTTGTATGATCACCCTTATAAATCAGTGTTGATAAAACATCTCTATATCTAACTGTACCAAAGAGACATGTATCAAATTTTATGTTTCTGCTGTCAGCTTGATTATAGTAAGCATACAACATCTTGAGTGAAATATCACTCATTCTACAATAAAAATAACGCACTCTTGATCATTTGGCAGACAGCTCTACATCACTTTCTTCAGATCAAACACAGAAATATTCAGTGGTTATTTCTCTTGAAGATTTAAAAGGATCTATTCATGATTCTTTTGATCTTAATGCGTTCATGTAATTTCACAGTTAACATTGTGAGTTTCAGACTGTCGTGCTAATAGTTTAATGCATTTTTCCATTTGACCTCAAAGATAGATTTGCCATTCAAGGCATTTCATCCCATTGCAGTAATTGTATTAATGAAATTGCTTCATTCACAGGGAGATAAGCTTTAGAGAGAAAATTCTTTAACATTTCATTATCAAGGGGAGACTTTCTAGGATTTTTTTCCAGGCATTTGCCTATAAATTAAATTTAGCAGGATGCTAGTTTAAAGTTTGGAAATGGCAAGAAGGGTGTCAAGAATATAGAGGAATAAAAGTTTTCCTGATGAAGGGGTCCTTTGAGGAGTTTTCCCTATGAACTTTTTCTTAGTTCGCGTTTATGCCATTGAAAGAATTCTAGGGCAATGCTGATGGATTATTTTGAAGGGATAAGAGCATATTAGCAATAGATGCAGTGCAATATCCATCTGCCTGTATGTGATAGAAAATTATTTACATCTCAAGGCATATAAACGTTAGTTTTGCTTGAAAATACATGTATATACAGTTCAATGTTTTTACTTAAAAGTTTTGCTGCACATTATTTACATTTAAAATCAATTCAAACTGATAATTCAAAAAACTAATTCTAGTCTGATGTTAGACAAGCGACCTAGGTGTACTATATCAATCAAACAAGGTGCACCTAGAAGTCTCTATATACCCGTCGCATGTAAAATATTCAATTGCAATCTATTGAAAACACTAAATCATCTCAAAGGAAGCTGCTTTTTATTTTACAGATCTTTTCAAAATAAATGAATCAATGAGATAATCAAATATGGAAGTAATTCTTTGCAGTAGCACAAGGTTTTGATGAAGCCCCGCTTTGTAGCAATTTAATCACCATACAACCACAATAACAAACACTTCACTCAGTATATGTCGAAGGTCAGCAGTTTTTACAAACACATTCTCAGAAGTCATGGAAATTCAGAAACTATAGAGCTTCTTTCTCTCAAAAGTACAAAAATAGCAAGCACCCCATAAGACAACTAAAGCAAGAAAACCTCTGAGGAGTGAGTCCATTATTGCATCATCAGAAATGCGTCGCTTCCATTTCTATGGCGACAGCAAAAGCCTGTTTGTCTCCACTTTTTTCATTACTTTGATTAAGTGTTGAAGACTAAAAGTTTAATCTAAATGCTTCTGAGGCTGGTGACAGACCTGTGGATATTAGCCAGCATTCTTTAACATAGCAATATCATGGGAAATTAAGATAATGTCTCTCCATAAAAACAATGTTTAAAGTTCTTTTCTTTGACCGCTAACAGTTGTTGCCGCAGTTAGAGCAGAAAAAAGCATTAAAAGACTATGCAACATCTCCATAATGCATTACAATTCTTGCTCTTTAAGGGAAAAGCTTTAATCCGCCAACTATGAATGGATTGTCTTTAGGATCTATTGTCTTTGAGTCATATTTGTTTTTATAACTATCATAATCTAAATGTGCTATCGAAATAAAAGACCTAATGTTATTTCATGCACTAAAATGTCATTGCATATTGGAATTCATGTATCTCTCCTATCTCATCTTCTTTCTGGAAAAAAAGAGTGATTAATAGCCCTGGCAATAAAATAATCAAGACATTAAGAAACAAATGTATGAAGTCACAGTACAGAGAAAAGTCCTAGGTTAATCAAAGTCTCAATAAAGAAAAAGAAGAATTTAGTAAAAAGAGTTAAAGCATTGCTCTCTTGTGATTTGTGTGGCTGGGGAGCTATTCAATTGGCAGATCCCCTTGTCAATAATAATAATATTATGTGTTTTACTTTATCACAAGAATCTACCAATGATCTATATGATAGTTTTCTGTTATTACCATATGATTTGAAGGTTGTTTGGTTATGAATATAACTTATTGGAATCAATATAAAGCTACACGAAACATGGTCAGTTTATTCTGAGTTTTACAAAAAGCTACAATGAAAAAGGTTTAAATATGTCTTAAGTTACTGTTGACATACTTTCATTTCATAATGCCAAATGGCCCTTTTGTACCAACCTTATGTGACCTTATGTGACCTGTTTTAATTGCTGGTGAGACATTGTGATAATGACACTCCACAGTCATATCCTGTAATAAGTGCTGAGTAGAGGAAGAATTAATTGATTCCAGAATTTGTAATCCCTAAGCTGGTATTAAGAGGGCTTTATTCATATTGACCATAAATACTGACAGCATGTAATAAACATTGGAAATCAATCCATATATCCAAGAATATGTGCAAAAATTACCCCCAAGCCTAAGGTACTTGTGGCCTTTATGGCACTAAAAGACTGTGACTTATGATAAGGTTATAAAATAGTCCTTATTGGTGGTAAGGTTACAGATGATGCTGACTGAAGGAAACAAGCTTAGAGTTAAAAAATGCATTCATCATTCATATTACTGATATTTCTTAACTTATCATTATCTAAACTCTAGGCTGAGAAATACAGGGGAATTCAATATTGCTACTCATGGCATGTGGATAACATATGAAAAGACAAAGAGGCAAAGTAAACTATTGTGCCACATACCATGACAACAGACCATCTTAGGTTATTTCTTATTTCAAGATGTCAAATAAAGAATTCAACATTAATACTACATCCGCACAAAGGTTGAAGCAAAGGCAATGATAGTAGCCTACCTATAGGTATTCTTTGTTTCTTGAAATCAAACCACAATCAAGCAACAACAAAATGTAAGCCTTTATGTTGTGAATATGTCCATAAACCTCTATCTTTATGTTCACTATATTTCTAGGAAATCAAATGATCAATACATGATTCAAACCTCCTAGAAGTTTATGATCCTCTTTTAGAGTGTGATGGGAAAACAGCATCTGCCACTCTGCCAAAGGGCCTCTTTAACACTAACAGAAGCTAAGAGGAAGACAGCTTAGCAAATACAAGTTTTTGACAAGAGTTTGTTAAAGCAAAATAAGTTGCCATAGAAAATGCCCTTAAGGTGTAGCTATGCTAGTTTATTACTTATTGCAAAAGGGCAATATTGTCTTTCATTTGGGGGATATTATTTTGCTGCTGTGTTTTTCTTGATATGTATAAATTTACTTGTGTCTCTAGACAAAAAGAAGACCAAAAAGATTTTAGAATATTGCGATGGTAAACACAACTGTCATGAGGAAGCTTGTACACTTTTGTTGAGACAGGTCAAAAGGTCAAAAGTCCTTATGCTATAATGTACACTAGTATTAAGAATATGAAAAACATTTTGAATTTTATGGATTTTTTTCGTAAAACTGTAGTTAATCTTGATATTTTTGCTTGTATGAAAATATAAAAAAAAATAGCATTTCAATAATCTCTAAGGGAATTTAACATTGGAAATCTGGTCTGAAAATGCTTAATTGCCACTTTGAAGCATGTTAGGATCCGGTTTCGCATATTAAATTCACATCGAGATTTTTACAAAAAAATGTTTATTCTTCCATACAAGCAAAAAAATGTCCAATTTCATCCAGTTGTGGAAAAATCAAAAACAATTGACACCATTTTACTTATTTTTTGTTTATTAATTTTTGTATTCTTCTCTATTACCAATCCATACAAGACCCCCCCCCCCCCCTTCGATCTTGGGTTTTAGAACACACCTCAAAAGCGATAGCAGTTCTATTTTTTTCAGCACTGAATCTCCATAGTCCATATTCTTTACACTATTCTCAGTTCTCACCCTTTGTTTTCCTGTTTTATAAGCTTAAGTGTCTTTGGTGTTTCCTTTCTTTTGTGAAACTTGACACAATTTGCTGTAATTTACACAAGCCTCTGCTGGACTAGCTGTGATGTTTTACCACAAACACCCCATAAAGTAGGACTGCAGCATCTGATGCCTCTTGCATTTTTCAACAAAAGAGTCTTGGAACAAAACAGTTTCTGGTTTGTGTTGGGGTTAGGTTCTTGTGACAACATCCAATCATCAATGAGATAGGTTTAATTCTACAGGGCAATGTGTGTTGTGTTTTCTTCACACAACGGAATTCTTTAGAGAAAGACCAGCCTTCCCCCAAATATGAGATGACTTCTAATTTGCAGCAGATATTGACACCATAACAAGTTTATTGAAGCCTGGTGCTTTTAAAATACTTGTTGTTTTGCTAAAGCACTTGTGTTTTTATTCAGCATTATTTTCATTTATCTAATGGTCTCATGGTAACAATCCCTTGATGTTATAGTGAACCAGCTCATATCAAATTTGAAAGGAATTATCCAGACACTGCTGATCATAGTCAACAAAAGTATATGATATCTAAAACAGATTAATCAACATCTTGAAATTACTAATATCCTAAAAAGAACTACATGTTTAGACATAATTCATACAATTTCCTTTTTTCTATTTTTTTTTCAAGTGAGGGTTTGAGGAGGAGACTCAGAGGGTTCTCTTGCTTACCATTTTTAGCCGGGGTATGTCAAAATGAGTTAATGGTACTCATTTCACCAGCTCTCTGGTTTAAAAAAGATATTATAAACTGACTGGTGATCATTTGGGATTTTTATAAAGTAGTTACTTGATTCAAGATTCAAGAAGTCACCAATTTCAAGTTTGAAACAATATCATTTTGTTTACACTTTGTAGAGGACAGGTTGGTGGGTCTACAAAGCTTGCTACTGTAACTTTATGTGAAACATTCACATGTTTTCTCAAAATTACCCTGGAAAATATGTTTGAGCTATGGCTTTCAAGAAACCAAACAAATTGATCATCCAAACTTATGTTTGCATGGGTGTAATACATGTTATACACATGTTATTTTGACAAATGCTGCACATTACTCAAACACATGATCACAAGTTGCAGTGGTACAAGGTTACCAGGAGATGCTTTAATGTGGAACTGTAATATTTTTCCTTAGTCTTCCAGAAATGAAATAATGTCCAAAAGATGGCCATCTATCTTGTTCTTATATTATTACCCAGTAACAATGTATTTGTTTCTGAATGGCTATAAAACCTGACCCTAAAACTCATCATTTTCTACTTCTAGGCTATGAACCAAATCGTCAGGGATAAAACGTATTTTTTATGATGTCATTAGGTGCCCAGAGCAAATTAATGTCCCTTCTGTATATTCAAGAATTCAATAGATGCTATAACAGGACAGTTATCATCAAATTTGATGATAGACTGCAATGATATTCAGAATAATTCTCCAATACAATGAGTACCAAGATTCTTAAAAGAACCACAACAATCCCAGATAAATCATCAGTATTTGTTATTTCTTGGTTTTTTACATGCCCTAATAGATTATAAAGTTCAGCATTTTTTATTCAAGATTGAGGAGCTTAAATGTGATGGAAGTCATGGATGTAGAATGCCTCTAGCTACTTTGAAAGATATAAGGAAAATTAAAATCATGATTTACTGTCAAGGATTTTCATGGATTTTAGCTAAGATCCTTTCTACAGAAAAACTAGACATTATGATGGCTCTATCCTTATTTCAGCTCTCATCTTGGTGAGTTATACATTCCTAGGTAGTGGCTTGTAAAAGTTAAGGGATACCGATTGAATGAAAATAGCGTCATATGATTTTTCTGAAAGAAACTGAAAAGATATCTGTAGGTGCTATATTTAGTGCATCTAGTTCACAAAAGTAGAAAAATATAAGCAATTGTATACAGGGCTTAATGTTATGAATAATATTCAATGAAATCTTCTCTACAAAAGACAATACAAGATGGCGCAAGCAAGGGCATACTTAGTTTTGCATATCTTTTCAAACATTTCAATCAATGGCATAACATAATTCCTAAAGACACAAAGAACTTCTTATACACATACAAATTCTTCTAGGCCCATATCAGTAAGACTGTATTGTAAGGTTGATAATAGTTCTTTCCATGGAGATTTTGTCTCATGAAAAAAATCCAAAGAGGCTTAGTAATATTTACTTCTCATTTATGATGGATTCATCTGTTGTGTCATGCAAATCCATTTATTTGGGGATTATTGGCCTGCTTTTAGCCCCAGTTAATACTTGATATTGAGGACATTCTTTTGAATAGGGTACAGCCTTTTTCATCTAGAATAGGAGTAGCTTGTACTATCAGAGTTTTAGGGATGGTTCTAAGGCAGAAATTTATACCCTAAATAACTCGCTTGAATTTTTCCTATTAAAAATATTTATCTTTAAATTGCTTAAGTAGGTTTTATTTGTGTTGATAGCCTCAACATACTTGAGAAACATCAAATTGTATCAAACTATATATTATTCATGTCATACTAATTAATACTATCTATCAGCTTTTCAATCGTTTGACTGAAATTAATTATAACTGCCATATTTAGAATGTAAACCAATTCATACGACTTCTCCACTATTAATGAGAACTTCCGCAATAAATATCCATTATACAATAAAAAGCCATAATTTTTTGGGTTTTTTTACTTTCAAATTTGATATCAAAAGCAGACCTCCCATATAGCATATTGATTGTTTAGTAAAATCCCTATAGACTTTTACTATCTATTATAGATGATGATCAAATGAATGGGAAAGGTTTATCTTATGGGTTCAAACTGTAGAAATATCAACCATAAACTTGGTTTTGTTGGCCACTCCCTATATTTCTCATTTTTTTATATTTAAGCAGTTTTAGTCAAGTTTTGCTTTAGTTTCAGTCAGGCTCAGTGACTTTGACTATTGACATATTTTCTTTTGGGGGCAGTATATCAAAGGTCAAGGTCACTCTTGTCCAATATAAAAGTAGTTTCCAACTCACAAAGCATCAAACATTTATATCAATTATAGCTTTAAACAATTTCTAGGCGCTTTTTGGTGTCCATGTATTATTAAAACATCAAGAAACTATTATTTGCTGAGGTTGCCAAAGTCATTGTTGACTAAAGCAATTTTACTAACGTTCCTGGAAATTGACCTTCTAAGAAATAAGATTTACATGTACATGGGATTCTATCCATGCTTTGTTAGTCAGATCTATGATTCTTTTCTAATCTTGTCATCCAAAGTACATGTAAAAAGATGACTCAATAAATTCTCCTTCTCGAGAGCCATTAAGAATACCATCTCAGTCTGAGTAAACTGTTTTTGTCCAAGTCCACTCTAGAATATTTGTATAGCCTATGTTAAGTTGTTATGATTTATAGCATTTGAATTTGTAGCACAGGAAACATGAGTTTTCATTTATTCTTTAGTCTTGTATACATGTAGGATTCTTCAATGTTTAAAAAGTTGTCATTCCTCGCTAAACATGATACCCTGCCATGGCCACATAGCTCAATCTTTTCAGAAATCTTTTAATATTTACTGAGTAACCAGCTACATAAGAAAAAAACCACTACAAACACTAGAAAGAAATTATATATAAAACATTTATATAATATCCCATGGAGGGTATTATTTTAATCATGAATGAACATACATTTTTCATTTAAGACAAACATGTTGCTGTGGAACATCTTTTGCCTTTTTTATTTTCAGGGAGCACTTTTACATTACCACATGGTAAAAGGTATGATATTATTTTAAGGCTGCAGGATTCTATTTAATTCTATGTCTATATGGTAAACTCTTTGGTGTTTTCCTTAGCGCTCTCCCCTGGTGAGAATCAATATCACTGTGTTGAAATCTGCACCCTCAGGTGCAAACCAATATCCCCTATCAAATTGTAACTATAGGCACAGATAAAAAGAGTAGAATGAGTGATTAAAGATAAACAGCTGCTTCTCAATAGGCTGTATTTTGTCTTCTGATCTCTTCTGTTGCCCTTACAAACCCTGCAGGATTTGGCTCCATCTTCATCTTATCTTTTATCTAGGTCATCTGGTGTGTGCCTTCTGTGGGTGTCATATTTTTAATAAACTAAAACTAAATGTGCAACTATTGAATAAAACAATGATTATGTTCAATTTTTGTAATTCATAGGCTGTGACTGGATTGTTTGGACCCCAGGACAAAAAAATGAAATGAAAGCTTCTATGTGCCATGAGACTGATGTGAAATGTTTAGCAGTAGAAATATTTGAAAAAATGATACAAGTATCAAAGCCTTTTTTCAACCGTGTGTTTTATTTCTTTTTCAAAGAAAATTATTTGAAATATCTATTCACATTATCTTTCATATTTACAGACACAATGGTTTGATATTACCACTTGCTATCACAACTTTTCTTGTCATCAAATAACAAAATTACTTTTTATTGATGTATTTCAAACCTATCCATCTTTAGGAGACTTTCCTTTTATTTAACCATCTACAGGTGAAACAGCCAATATAGCACAGAGTTGACATAATGGTATCAAGTAGCACCGCATTCAGAGCCTATTTCTCAACATTTGTGATATGACAGACAATACTATTGAACTTGAGAGTATTTATTCTATCAGCTCATTGTCAACTCAGCTGTAATGAGGTTTGGCTAACTTGTAAATGAAGCCTGGAAAGCTAGACGCAAAACCTCATTTATTTCATGTCTGTGAATTTATTATCAATAACTGGTCTGACCTCCTGTGTGGATGGTATAGGATTTTAGGGAGAAGTGCTTTTTTGTATGCAGGTTAAATTTAGCCCCCTACTGGGAAAATGGGAACTAGGCCTTCATATATCAGCATTTAGCATCACCACTTTACTAAAACCAATGGATGTATGGCTAATTTCATCATATGAGAACATCTGAAAGACATTAAAAAATGATGGCCTTAAATACAATACAGGAATGGATGCATATAAAAGAGGTATAAGCAGTGAGATATTTTGCTTTGATAATGTTCAGCCCTTTGAATAGCACAATTGATTGGGTTAAGTTGGGTTTTTTCTTTTTGCTCATATAGCTAATTCCCTTTTTATCTTTGTAAAAGGAACATCAAAGATTACAAATGTAGAGTTCTGTGCTCAAAAATCTAATTCTACAGGGTTTGAAGAAGTTCTTAGGTTAAATGACCTAGAACAAATAATAGACAATCAATTTTAGAGCTTAATTCAAAACTTTGATCCAGATCATGAAACAGGTGCTATTTCATTTATGAACAACTTAATCCCTATGCCCCTTAAGCCATTCACCCATTACCCCTCTTTAAAACCCACACTCTCAGTTGTTTGGGTGCTAAATTAAGTCTTTTGGTAGAGGATTTTTTTTCAATGAACCTATTTGGCACAGAAATAAACAAGAATGTATATTATATGTCAGAATAAAAAGGGTTTTTCCCTTGCTTAAATTTGAGTTTATCTTTAAAATATTTGCTGGTATAATATCAAATGGCAGAATTGGGATTCAAAACGATAAACTAATTTCAAATAAATCTTTATTTCAATGTACGACATTCTAAAATAAAAAGATATATCACTTGCAGACAAAAGGCTAGAGACTGTTATATGATACCCCAATTGCAAAAACTAAAATATCTTGTATACCCAGGGTGATATTATGGGTATAAATATATATAAACCATACATTGTAACACAAACATTTAGAATTCTTGGGATCAAGTGTCACACATCTATACAATTGTTGTCAGAGATAGGAACAGTGAGAAAAAAAGTTGAAGGTACTCATGGGAAATCACTGGTTGACAATGTGATACTTCAGGAGTTGTATAGATTCTGACCTTACAAGATTAATACAAGTCTCTATGCAGTCAAACCCAGTCTACTTTATGAAGGTTTTGAAACATTTATGCATTTGCTGACAAGACTTGAGATGGAAAAGATATGATAGGGGTTTCATCAGTTGTCTCAAAAATGTTTGATAGAGCATACAGTGGAATACAAATATGTGTGTGTTACTACACATTATGAACATTCACAAACAAAACTTGACCAAGCTTATTCATTTAAGCACAATTTTATTCCAGTGAATCAAAAGGGGCTAAATTAAATTCTCTGGAGTGTTATTTCATGTCTTTGAGTGATAGCACATAAAAGAACAATTGTCATCTTTCCACAAAGAGTAGCCGCCCTAGCGCCTGTGACGGTCTTCTATCTATTACATGTATAAATGTATATGTATGAATGACTGAGGGCTCCCCAGTTTGCACGTTGCTTAATGGGTTACCCTACTTAAATATCAAGAAATGGAAGTGTATGGAAAACAGTATGCTTTTGCACATTCATATAAATATAAATTCCTGTTTAATTGCAGGATTTAAAATTTGTATCAAAATCTTTATCAGGATGTAAAGTCCATACTGCCATAATTCACCATGGAACCAAGTGGATTTGAGTGGGATTCAATCCCGCAGCACATGGGAAACTTAGTCTTTTACCCAAATGTGAAGAAGTCAGCTAGAACTGTTTGAAATGAACCCCTAAAGATCTCATTGAATATTTGATGGTGTATCAAAGCTTGTTAACAAAGCCTGTTATAGTCTATCTCTCCTTTAAGTCCCAAGGGTTTCCAAGTCTTGTGCTGAGACAATAGTTGCTGCATAATGAAGAGTTTTAATGATTCCAAAATTACCTTCCTTAAATTAGAAGGAAACAAACCATCATGACAAGAAAGAAAGATTCTTCTTTAATCTGCTACAGATATCATTGTTTTTCTTTTATAAAAAAAAAATGATGATTACAGTGTGCACAAAAAAATGAATTATTTTACTTTAATCTGCAACTAAAGCCTTTGTTTTCCATTTGCAAAATATAAAATG
Source organism: Pharyngocirrus eroticus (assembly GCA_033118115.1). Classification (NCBI taxonomy): domain Eukaryota; kingdom Metazoa; phylum Annelida; class Polychaeta; family Saccocirridae; genus Pharyngocirrus; species Pharyngocirrus eroticus. The sequence continues at coordinate 13,097 of JAVSBT010044227.1, forward strand.
ATAACTATAGTGTACCTAGAAAAAATAGTTACTAGCATAGTATAACAGTGGATGTGATTTGATGTTGCTAGATGAAAAGTTAGCAGCTTGAAAGAATTGTGAACAAAGAAACATTGGTCACTTTGATAACTCTTTTGGAGAATTATAGGCTTGTGTCTTAAGATTCATGATTGTGTCTTTGAAATAAAGATGAAAACAAAAGATCTGTTCAATATTCTCTTAAGAGCTGGGTTATTTTTCAGTGTATTTCTTATTTTGTTGTTGTTGCCAGGTTTTTTCCATCAATTCTTTATTTCAAAGTCTTACTGGGGATATATGACAATGAGATCTTCTAGTATATATGAATTTATACAAATTACATCAAATATTATTCTTTTTCAAAATATAATTGTTATAGTTTTGTCTTTGAATTGTGTATTTACAAAGTTTAAAAAAAATGCCACAAGTATGGGAACATGACAATTCATTCATGCAAGAAAATGTTGAGATCAAAAGAATTTCACCCCTTAACTTTAACACAGGGAAGAACATTACATCACCTTTAACATTAAATGGCTTTTAAGACCTTAACAATTAACCAAGTCTTTGATAGAGGTGTCAGAACTGCTTTAAAAAAGACAATTGTCTTAAAATTTACATTTAAAAAAAACATCTTAGAATCTTAACAAGCTAATGATTTTCTCCTTTTTATCAAAAAGTTGTAACAGATCTAAGAAACAAACTCGATTCATTGTCTAGATATCTTTCACAAAACCTTGAAAACTTGATGGATTTCCTGTAAAAACCTTGAAAAGTATGAAACTATAATGTTCTTTTCACAATTACACCTTCAACAGTAACTTAAAAACCAGGCTAGTTTGTGTTACCATGCTATTGATCCTCTAGTTTCTGGCTTGTGTTTCATTGTAGATTTTGTTATAAAATTGTGTATAAATAACAGCAAGAAGCTTTGTAAATATTGCTGTGAAGGTTTAGACACCCAATCATTAAGATAGACCATCAAAACAGCAGAAAGATTACAAGAATGTGTTTGCGTGTCTGTAGAAATAGAACACATAGTATCAAACATGCACGAACAATAGATTCTCTAATGAAAAAAATTATCATTGAAGAAGGTATATAGAATAGGGTTGTTAGAGGTTTTTTTCTACCAGCTTCAAAGTGCTGTTGGGGGTTTACCTAGATTGTAATTTCAAAGAAGTGTTCTGCCATGATATGATTGTTTCCACACTCAAAGTATATATATTGATTGATAGAATGTAATCATACTTAAAAGCATTGTAAAAAAGAAGCTTCACATACTTCATGTGTAAATTGTTATTGTGCAATATAACTGGATACAGCGACGATTCTGTGAGGAGGGAGAACTGACGTATTATGGGAAGGATATCAAATATGTATGAAGGGTTGTAAGTTTCAAAGCAACTTTGTTGTGCTCTTATATTTTATCCCTCTCTGTTTGTGCTGAAGATACAAGAAAGTTCCAGCTAGACACACCCTTATAGTTGCTACAGATGCCTCTTGTCTTTCTAAGAATTATGAAATACTTATATCTGTTTTAAAACATGACAGTAGAATTCAATACCAAAGTCTGTTAAAAAGAAAATTCTAGTATTTGTTGCAACAAAAGCTCGAAAGATTCCTTGGATTCTGATTTTTTTTTTAATTTGTAGCATATTTTACCCGGGTAGACTGTTCAGTACAATCTGTTCTCCCACAGAGCCTTAGGAGGGTTTTTCAATTCTAAATAGTTATTTTGCAAATATGCATGCACATTTGAGACCCTTTGATCGCTGTTGTAATGATTCAGCTATATCCGAATGTCCTTAGTTTTCAAAAGGTATCATTTTCTTATTGATTAATGTTTACTTTGTATTCACAAACATTGCTGTCTATCTATCTCTTTATAATTAATTGGCAGCATTTGGTACAATTGTTGCTTTGTGTTTTCCAGGTTTTTTTGTTATTCCTGTCAGGGTATCATTCAACATATTGTCAACAGTTATCCTTATGTCTTTGTTCTTACAAAACAATGTATGAAACTAATCCTATTTCACATAAATCGCAATATTTTAAATAATTAAAGGCAAAATAAAACCGAGAGACAATACTGAGTCCTCCATATTATTGATATTTAAGATTGTTTCTCAACTGCCATTGCAATGAGAGTAGTAGGGCGTGCCAGCCTTATTCTTCTATTGTGAGGAGTTCTGAAACAATCAAGAGCTGTACTAAAGTGACCTGCCAGGAAGTGGTCCTATATCTTAAGATCTTTAGAGAAAAAATATCTAGAAAAAAGGTCCTGTCAAGAGACATTCTTGATGATAACACAGTGCAATCATGGAGGAGAAAATGTGTCAAAATGTGTTCCATTGATGAAAGATCTTGTGAACACTACTGGGTGCAATGTTTCAGATTCCTAGAATTTCTAGATTTCTTTTAGATTGGTGTCATCTTCTCGGCATGTTATTCAGGGATCTGATGTCATTTCAACATTGCAGATAAACAGTCATCTCATCATAAGTTTTGATTTCCTGCCTGGTTGGAAGAGACAGTTGGACCTGTGTATAGTTGGTAATTAAATTCATAGTTACAGATATGTTTTGTCATTCCAAGTCATCAGTAGGTTAGGAGAACACTTTGCTCTTTAAGCTTTTGTAAAAGGTCAAAACTAAAAGAAAGAAACAATTATGTATAAATCAAATTTAGATTATCTCACATCCTACTCTCTGTACTCACTCACTGACATGATAATTGCTTTTTATTATGATTTGTTGAACTTTTTTCAATGTCAGATGCCATAAAACTTTATAAACTAGTCTTGCATTTTGAACACAACCTGCAAAAATCTAAAAGTCTGGAAATATTAGACATATTGCAGAGAAACTTGCTATATTTGATGATCTATAGGATTCTGTCAATTTGTTACATGAAGACAGTTGATGTAAAAAATCCTTGGGTTATTTTAATGCATGATCAATCAAGCATAAGATATAAAGAATTTATGATAAAATCAAAAGGCCTTCAACTCCACATGCTGAAAAAACAAAGAAAGGAAAGGGGCATCAAAGAGAATAATTGAAATACACACTGAATACAACAAGATAGAAGGGGTCTGACAAAAGAAATTAGATGATATCAAACAGGGGTAATACTAACGTAATATAATAATAGTGAGGAGGGGTCAGATAGGGTCCAGTGCACCACAAAATAAAATGTAATAAATGCCTTTGAAGATTATTATCTGTACTTTTTTCAGGATTTTTTTTTTATTGAAGGAAGCTATATCCATACCAAGCTGTGTGTTAGGGTGATCATGTTTAAGTATCAAATATGATTTTGTGTAAACACAAATAGATATCTGTTCTCATCTTTATAAACAACACATTTAATAGAACATATGGCATGGAGTAATGGTAGGCCTACCTCAGAGGATTGAAATCGCTTTTGGTGTGACAATAGAATACATGGCATCTATGATAGGAATGAAGGTTTGAATAACTTCTTTTTAAGATTTCAAGTTCCAACTTTCAATGTCTTTTTAATGTTTCTACAATCTTTAGTTGGAAGACATTTTGTTGAAATACAACTCTTGGTTTTTAAGTGGCCATTGTTTGGTCTGATTCTTATTATATTGCTATGCCTTTTCTTTCAAATGTTTTTGTGATGATTCCTCCTCGCGCATACTTTCCATTTGATGCAGCTCTTGTATTGGGAAAAAAATACCTGTTGGTGTGAAGACTATGGGCACTTTATGTAAGAATATCTTCTAGAATGCTCTACTGTTCCATCTTCTATTGAGCTTTACAGAGACCTAATCATATTTCCATTACAGGAAAAAATCTATCTTCATTTTGTTAACCCTTGTTATGGTGTTGTCCAAGGATTTCATATGCTAGTAATCTGGCAATAATTGCCCACTAATCATCAAATGCACTTTATTATGATTCATCAAAGTGGAAAGGAAGAATGCTTTTCTTCATTCTATGAATAAAACAGCTGAAATTCTAAAAAAAAATCTTTTGTGTCACAATGGACACTGAAACAGCTGTATTTAGAAAGGTAGAAAAAAACAGTCCTCAACAAAGTACAATGTTATTATGATTTTAAGCAAAAGAAATGTATTAAATGTTGATGTGTTTGTCCGGATTTACTCATGCATGTTAAGCAATTAGCTGTTTATATGAAATCTTAGATTGCATGTTGTGAAAATTAATGAACTCTACTCTTTTGGATGATGTTCATTTGAGTCCAATTTTTAGCTACAATATGGGACCTGCTTTTTAATCACGGATATTTAACAAGTTGCATATTTTACATGAAACTTTGTGGTAGTGTTAATGGTGAATTATTTTTATAAAAACATCCATTTGGGCAGTAAATTTATTATTAAGTTGTACATTTCATAGAAACTAGTAGTATGTTGCATTGTAGATAGTTGATAAATTGAGTTAGAATTTGGCACAAGGGATGTTTAGTATTATTAACATACCTATTCCTACA
>JAVSBT010044338.1:0-17597 GCA_033118115.1 Pharyngocirrus eroticus
ATGGCCATTTTGGACTATGATTATGATATGGGCAGTGTTTGTTTGAAGGGTAATTTTCTTTTCATATGACTTTTAATTTAAAATCTTTTGCACTAACATCTTTGGATACAGATTACAGAATCAATTGTTGCACCCAGAGTGAGCACTGCTATGCTCTCTTTTTATCACAAGTTTCAATCAAAGTAAGATGTATGGATTCGGTCAGTATGAGGTCTGGATTATAAGCAATTGAAGAATAGACCATTTTATAAACAAACATAACACCCTTAACAACCAAACAACAAACTGCTCAACAAGTTATACCTGTAGATGAATCATAAAATTAAATCTTTCAAAAAGATTAAACAATGATTCAATCCAATTGCAAATGACATGGGCAAGAATCGTCATCCACTGCACTAATGAGGCTATCTGCAGCTATACCAGCATGCTTCTATTGTCATAACTCAATCTCAATTATTTAAGGAGAATTTCTGTAAAATTAATATCTACATGAATCAATTAATAAATCATTCAATCAAGAAATAAGGCGTATCATTAATTGATTATTCTCAAATTATCTCTTCTCTCATCAGCTAGAAGTCAATTCAATTGTTCATTCATTCATTCATTCATTCATTCATTCATTCATCATCAATTCATTTCTTCATTCATTCATTCATCCATTCTGTCGTTCGAATGGCAACATTCTGCCATGTTCAAATAAATGAATCTATTTCAGATTCCAAGGCGTATGCATTAATCCACCACAGCGAGCAGATTCCTGCCTCAACATGTTTCCCAGCCTATTGTCTGCAGTCAAAATATCATCTCTCACTGAAAAAATCTTTACTATATAATGCTTTGAAACCTTGTTATGATAAAAAGCAAAGCCTCTTTTGTGGCATGTAAATATGGAATTGTATATGTCCTCTTGAAGCAAGCTAATGGTTGATTAGTTTTCAGATTTTGAATGGATTGGCATATCCATCACTTGGAATTCAATGCATTCATGCTAAGGAGGACACTAATTGTTAAAAAAAGGTTATGACCTTTTCCCTTAATCAAATGGACAATATCAGATCAAGAAATCCCCAGCCATTTTCAAGAATTTGACTGGTTTCTTTAATCTAGGCTACCTTTTGTAGAGTATCCATGGGATTCTTTTGATACCATTGGCTCAATGCCTTATTTTGTTGGTGTAGAGTTTGTCTCACATTTGAATATCAATTGAAAATAAAACATTCACAGTTTGACAGGGGGATCATACAGACATTGTTTAATACAATGATGTAGGTAGATTACACTTTAGCACATAAATTTGTAGTTCCCCCTTACTCCTATTCTTTTACAACTTTGGTCAAACCTTTCTTTCGCATCACATTATGAATATAATACCAGTAGCTTTTTTGCTTCTTATGGATATCAATTCTACTATTTTTTTGTGTAAACACCACATTATCAAATGGGACAGAAGGTGTGATCCCATTAATAGGCTGCCAAAAAGTGCCATTTCCACTGTACCTTTCTTTCTCACATGCAATAGAATTTATGGTACCATGGTGTCACAAGCTGTGAGCAATCAATACAAACTGCAAAGGTAGAATCAAGCTTATTTTATCACATCTATAATTTTTCAACAAAAGATTTTTCTCTAAGATGGCTGCATCAAATCCTACAAGTTTTCACATTGAATCAATATTTCCGCAATTAGAAGATGCAACTGCATGCTCATTTTTGCTGTATCATATTATATCTCTCTCTCTCCCAGTAGTACCTGTATCACGCTTCACTGCCTTACAATTATCTTTTATTATCACAACTAATAAGTCTAATGGGTGTGATCACCGTAAAGACAATTGTCTTGTCCGATCTATTTTCCATCTAATGAATAACAAATGTCTATTTATTACCATTCTCTTCAAACCTACATTAACAGTTATCCGTTTAAACACAACACTTTGAGAAAATGGGCAACATTACAATTCAATTGTAATCAAAGATAATTAAAGACTTTTTCAGCTACTGACACTGCCTGTAGTTAAGACAGCATCCAAAAAGAGTGTATAGATGTACTGGTGATGATATTCCATTCTGAGATGTAAATTGAAAGGAGAAACCCTCATGGCCAAAAGAAAATTAAGAACAATTTGAACTTGAAGGGTAGAAATACAAGAATCATCAAGATCAATTCATTTTCCAATGAGGCCATCTCCATGACATAGTGTTCATCACTTCCAGTCACATCACATCACATCACATCCCATCATATCACGTCACATTACGAGAGGGATGACTAAATCATTGGTTTTAAAGTCTTGATAGACAAAAATAAAATATTCTGGAAAAAAAATCTATTTTTTTTGTATAACTATTTTTGCCCTCAATTCAAGGCCAGGAATTTTATCCGACAAAATGGATGAAAGACCAAGAATAAAAACTATTTCTTTCTTTGCATCCTTTTTTCCTCAGTGGATCCCATAAACATTTAAGAAAACATCTTGTCTAAGTTCAATATGTTCAGATAAGCATCTTTGAGAATTTAAATGTAAGTCAGATGACGTGATTCAACATTAATATGGTTTCCTAATTGATTTCAAATGAAACCATTCAAAAGGTACATGTTACTATTGAAATGATGCCAATTGTATTGTTACAGATTGGAAGAGATTCTAATTTAACCTCCAACAAGTCTCTGCAAGTTTGTTTTTTTGTTTTCTTATGAATGGTATACATGTAGTTCTACTTGAATAGTTTGTATTGGGCACATATACATCCTGAATGATCTGTGAAATACTTTAATACCTTTTTATAGCATTGGTTATGTGTTATTACACAGAGAGGTCTGACATCATGGTAATGACATCCTAAAATGATTGACAACCCACATAAACTCAAACACCTCAGCTGAAAAAAGACGATGCATATACGCTTTGGCTAAATAAATGCAAAAATGAAAATCCTCGGACTTGTTACTTTTATATATATTACATGTTTGCATCAATTAAAAACAAATTCCATATTGTAACACCAAAGAATTCTCTACAAGGTCTGAATCTTTTTGGCATTTCCTTCTTTGCAGAGTTACATTTCTGCTATTCATGTAAAGTTCAAATAGCTTCTACCAAAAAAATAAAGAATAAAAATAACCCGGAACATTATTTATGCATCATATAACATGATAAAATTGAGAAACTTTTTATGCTTTCCCAAATCTTTCAAGCTTAGATTATTATTCAATTTAAGTCATCTTTCAAGCTTAGATTATTATTCAATTTAAGTATGATTGTTAGAAGATTTTAATAATTATTGGATAAAATAATGCCCTAACTGTTCCAAATTCATTACTGGTATTGAACACCGTTGGAATTAAGCTATACACATCAACATAGAGACCCTTCAAAGAGACCCTTCAAGAAGATCTATCTGAGATATGATGCTTGTTGTAATATTTCACTGGATACTTTGAGCAATATAACAACAGGAAGAAGCCATAATAAGAAAAAGACTTGCTAAAATTTACTACATATTTGAAAAAAAAAAATACTAGTTATTTGACAAATGTGCATTTGGCAGCTGGAAACATTATAAATCATTTATAAGAAAGTAAATTTTGACTTGCAGATTTAATTTTATCAAATCATTAAAACATGCTAAAAGACCTACAAAAAAACTATAGTGGAGGTAGTTTTTTCACTTGGGATTAATCTAACTTTTCATCAAAAGAAGGTGTACATCTCTTAACTAGACAACTGTAGGCTTGAATATACATGTACATCTCATTCAATAATATCTCACTAAATCCTGGTACCAAATTAACCAATTTCCATAATTTCTCTGTTTGATAAAGCAATCACCAAAATAAAGATATGGTGTTTTTTGTTTCAATCTAACTGACAGAATGAGAATACATGTATACAAGCCATACCAATGCTGCAGCAAGTAACTAGTACCTGACTCGTAAAAGATTATACCAAACAGAGCCAAAGTAATCCATATAGAAAATTCTTTAAATCCTCTGAGAGATGTATTATGACAATATGGGTACGGTATATGAATGGCATACCCTATTAACAAATGTTCATGGATTTATTACACATTTATTGTTCATCAGACATTTGGCAAAGAAATCACAGAGTCTTTGTGTTGTATGTCCTAAATCTGATCACTGTAGGATGAAGGCAGATTAAATCAAAGTTCAATATTGTAGGAATTGTGTCATAAAAGATGAATGATGTCACATTTTCAGGGATTAAAACCAGTTTGATGTTTCATAAACCATTTCTGGAACACAATCAACAACACATCTTTAAGAATTTCTATGAGAAACGTGAGTTGGGGGGGGGGGGGTTGTTGTTGTGATTCCTACTTCTTCTTCTTTAACAATGTAGGATACTTTAGATAAAAAACATAACACAATAAATTTCAAACATATCATGTTACAAAGTATAATAATAAGATCAATAAATGGATATACACATCTATAATTATGTAAAGGTCCCTATCCTTTTATTAACAATCTTTTTACCAGATTTTAGTGGTCATATATATTTTGTTGTACACAAGAGATTTGTTATGAATGTTACACTTTCCGCTCAGTATTTCATAACACAGTGATATCTGACATGGTGGGGGAAAATCCATTTAAGAAATTGAATTAAAAAAATATGAAAAATGTTTACCTATATTTTTAATATCCCATGTGAGGATGTAAAATATACAAGGGGTAATAAAACACACTACTTCTGTATCTACAAGGTAAATAACTTGATCACGATTTTATGATCCTCCATCTCAAATGGGTAAATAAAGTGATGTGGGGAACCAGTTACTGAAATAAAAAATGCCTCAACACAAATCTATAAGCCCAAGTGTAAGAGAATGTTCACTTTTCATCTGACAAATATTTGCGTTGTTGACAGTGCAAACATTTCGACCTCAAGATATTTTAGTCCCAAGTAAATAGACTCGACTAGAACAGCTTCATATTTTGTTGATGGGTCTACACCAGTCTGGGTAGGTCCTGAAGCTGCCGGTCTATTATTATTAATGTATTAATCCACTACACTGAGGTATTGGACAGGGTTTCATGTTATCATTGTATTTTAATGGCCTGTATAAAGAATGAATTTCAAATAGTGATATAAGGTTACATTAATATAAATATATTGCTGTATGTCTTCTTCTTGAGTGGCCTATAAAATCTAGCTGATGTAATTTACAGGGAAGTTATATGTGGTGATCTCAATGACACTTTTGATGTAGTTTTATGTACACAGAACACACGCCTGTTTTTTTCTCCTTAGAAACCACCACAACATAATGTGAAGAGTGCACAAAAGACGCTGGGAACTGCAAATAAGATTATGCTATCAGCCTTCACTGAAGGATCAGTGTCTCCAGCCAAATGGAATGCGATGGCATGCAAATCTCAAGAGGAAGCTTAGCAAGACTCATAAATCACAACAAAATCCAATCCTACCCACATCTTTCATGGGGAGGAAAGCATTCAGATATTTCTTTTGTATACTGTATTCATTCATTTTTACTAAGACTATGTACATATCAAATCAATACCCTACTTTGTCACCCACGGGAATATCTTGACTTCTTCTGATACAAATGAATGTCTTTAATTTCAAAATGAAATTTATTTTTTTAGAATTACAAAGGTCTTTGGTTTTTTCCATCCATCTTTGTTTGTTAACTGATCATGTCATTCCTGTACCTATTCTGGATAAGCACATGACAGTATTAGGTAAAACCACATATGGTTAGTTTTTTCTTAATCAATAGACAATCATTGAAAAATCATCTTATATTCTTCTGTCAGTAGCGAGAAATCCTAAAAATCACCTAAATCATCTTCCTGGGTCAACAGTGGCTTCTTAGAATCAAATGAGGAACCTTTATATCAGGAAGACAAGAGTTTCAAAATGATGTGAAAAAAATCCCCTCAGCAGTATTGATCAATGAGAAACTCTAAAACTCTTTTTTTTAAAAAGAATACTCAAACAGCTTCCGCCCCCCGCCCCCCCCCCCCTATCATGTCATTTTTTAAATAAATCATGACAGGACTCGTGCAGTCTCAACTAAATTTGCCTTGAATTATATATTCTATATTCAACTCCTTTAAACCACTTTAGTTAAAGTAATGAATATTTTTTCCATTATCATAATAGTGTATAGTGTGTGCACAGCTATTTTCTTGTCACAAGCCCCAGCATGTCAAATGCCTTATTAAAATCTAAAGCTCTGAAACATTCAGCCATCATACATGGTAACTTGTACACATATAAATGATGCCAAATACAGCTATGTGTAAAAAAAATAAGCCCCTGAAAGGTTCTTTGAATAGAATTGTAATTTAAAACCTCTGTCAATAAAATAAATAAATACCACATCACTGTTATTAAAACACTGGTTCATTGTAGATGTTTCATACAAATGCATGTATATCATGGCGCAACATTCAAATAACAACATTTGACATTATCCTTTATAACATCTTGCATGTATGTAAAATCTTAACGCTTCAATCAATTCAATAACCCCTTATTTTGGTGAAGCATTTTATTTCATTTCAAAGCTTCCTTACTAAAAATCTTCTTGCTGAAGAAAGAATGTGTTTCGTATTTCCTAGGATTTTGAAAAGCATAATTCATTGACTGCATGAAGAAAAAAGCGGACAGTTTGAAATGAAGAGGGTTGTAATACGTCACAAAGTGCTAATATTTCTCAAACATACAAATCAAAATATAAATCCATGCATTTCAGAAAACATCTAATAAGAGAAATATATGTTTAACATTTATATTTAGAACTTGGTCAACTCTCCAGAGTTTTTTTTATTTACTTTATGACTGCATAAATTATATGATAATCTATCCTTTACATGCAAACAAACTAATTCTAAGGAAGATGTTTCTTATTCTAGTTACCAGCGAGATTTTGTAAAACTTTTCTTTGTTTATTTGAACTACTTTTTGAAAAAAAAATCCTAATACTGAGATTGAAATAGTATTAATACGTATGATGATGTACCAGTTAGCACGACTTAAAGCTTCAGGAAATGAAATGAATAATGACTTGAAATAGTCATAAGTTGACTATTTATAGAATTTTTTCTTAAAATCATTTTTCAAAGCAAGTTAAACTGATGTACTGACAATAAATTATATGGCAAGCTGATTTCCTGCTTGACAATAATCAGAATTACAAAATAACTCAACATTTAACCGCAATCTCACGACTACAGGCTCCTTCATGTCAAATGGAACAAAACCTTAAAAATGACAATCAATGGTAAATATGATCCCTGTATGCATCACTTTACTATTGTTAGTGGATACAATAAGTCTTTCAAGGCTGTCTTGATTGGTTGGGAAAAGGCGGCTGAGCATTGATTGTTGCTGTGTTATAATAACAGATACTTTTTTTTCTTTGCTTAAAAGAAATAGGAATATAAATACGCTTGTTATTCAAAACTTCGTATTTCTTTTAAGTATTGTTCTTAAACTCAAAATTAAGGTCCCCTTTTCAACCAAAATAAAAGGTGGACATTATTTTTTCAACCCCAGTATCCTTTTATAGATAGAAAATATCACAACGTCTACTTCAGATAAAAATGTTAATCTACAAAAGCAAATATCCCATTAGGGGCCAACATGACATCGCAAACATTCATCAATTGTTAAGAATAGGATGAATGATTCTTCCTGAAAATGGGGCGTGGGGATTTAATTACCCCTCTACACTATGTGCAAAATAAAAAGAACAAAATAAAAGGTACATTCACAGATGGTTCAATAGATAAAAAGGGGGTGTTGGTAATAGGTCTAATACAGGTGGAAAATGCTGCTGTTAGTTCACACCTGTGGGGTTAAACACCTGTACCTATACCATTGCATATTGTCAGCCATTGATTGCAGTGTAAGATGCTAACAATTCAAACACACATTGAGAAATTAATCTATTGACATTTTAAACAAATGCTTTGAGCTTGATCGGATCCAGTGTAATTCTTCTTGTAACTATGTGAAAAAGCATCTTGTCAATCATATGGGACGTTAAGTATCAATACACGCCTCAAACACCTTTAGGGAATAGGCAAGATTTCAAAACCACTTCACCAAAAGATCAATCTAAACAAAACATTTCTTCATCTAAGGTTCATTGTTTTACTATAATTTCAAGAATTGATGAAAGATTTTATTACATCAATAGTTGTAAACATAACAATATTTGATGAGGTTTTATTGACAAATCATCCCACAAAAGATACAAGCCTTCAAGAAAATCTAAATCCTACTGAAATGAACCAATAGTTTAAATGTTACGGTAGAGGTCAATTCGACATTAAGTTTAGACCCCCATGAAAAGAACATTGTATGATCAAAATTAAGGATGAAGAGAGTGACACCTGAAATAAAACTGAGTCCAAAATATGAGCCTCAAATTTATTCTCATACTAAATATATATTGATCTATATCCAGCATCATCTCCAGGCAATATGTAACGCTAGAAGTTCGTCCCAGTTTTATTTCAGTTGCCATTAATGGTAAGTAAGGTAGTAATTACAACCCTACTGAACTTGATACATAATATCTGGTTATTGGCAGTGAAAACAAACTAGAGACAGTCTTTAAGAATTCCATGAAAAAGGCAAGAGAATTAAAATAATGACACAAATTCCTAGAATTCTAGACTATTTGTAAACACAATGTTTCCGCTATCTTCCCATGATGCCTATGGGTCGTGAACTTCAATCTGATCAAAATAGTGATGTAATTAACGGTAGATCAACCAGTTCATTTATAAGCAAACATTGCCATTCATACCTATAATGTTATGCAGTGAAGCACAGAGGTCACTCAATGAATTTTGAAAATAATTACTCACCCCTGGTTAAAAAATTCCACACACCAAAGTTTTCATGCACCCTATTCTGTAACATCTTGAAAACTTAAAAAGTGAAAGTTTTCAAAATATTTAGATTTTCAAATCAACACTGGGCTGCAAATTTTTGATGCTGTAACAGTATGAATATTACAGCAGTAACTGAATCTTGAAATGTGTTTTCTACCTCTGGTAAAATAGGAAGATGTTATTCAACTTCCTTTGGTTGGCCATGAGATGTAGATATGTAAAGAATGTGTTGGTGAACTTTTTTTTCCTTATGTATTTATATGTAAATGCAAACAATTTCTCCCTCTGTGGACAAAAATATCTCATTTCATAGAACCCATACAAGGAAGTAGTTCAGTGACTACTAGTAAAGCATTTGACATTGTCTAGCCCAGACTCTCATGCATAACTGCCCGATATAAAGGTCGATTGTTCATCTTTAAAGAATGAATTATTGGGCTTGGCAAGGTATCAGCAACAGAATGGTACATACATACATGTATTTGAAATTAAGTAAAAAATACACAATTCAACTTCTCACCTACACAAAAAAGAAAAAAAATTAAAAAAATGATAGACCTAAAAAATACCCTTATTATTGTACTATTCTATGCAATTCTTGCGTTGGTCCTTTTGGCTGGGGAGGAAGACGTCCTTTATTCATGAAAAAAGGGAAGAAAAAAAACCTTGAGAAATATCTGGAAAATGCAACAATACAAAAAAATGTGATCAGGCTGTAAAAATGTCATGGGTTGAGTATGCATACAAAAGGAAATCCCCTTACAACTACCCTCATGAGGTCTTACAGCTTTCTGTAGACTGTATGGTTGCTAAGATAGTTTGCGCTGTTTGGTTGCCCTCCCTGCCTAACTAGAGAAGGACATGTACATGCAAGACCAACAGCCCTATTATCTTTAACAGCACCATTCACCCATTGCATTTTGCAAGGGAGCTATCACCCAAATATTTGATTGCGATAGAGAATTCTGTTGAATAACCAATTAAATATAAGATTTGTCTCTAATGGTCTCAGTGACCCACTGCATGGCTCTATTTGTTGAATTTTAAGTGTAGTTTTGACATTGTTCACAAATACCACATCAGCATTGTGACAATTATTTTTACTCTATCCAGACATTTTCCAAAAGGAATAGGGCCTTCTCATTTTTGTGAGAATTGATGTGGCTTTTTCCAGCACACTCTATCCTCTTCTCTACCCCCCCCCCCCCCTTCCAGGCCATCTATAATTTGCCACATCATACAACCCCTGACATGAATTCTGATAAAACTACCCATGTGTAGCACATAAGGTAATGAATTATGCTCAGCATTATTCTTGATGCTCCAATTTGTCAACTTTTCTAGTGCATTAGGGAGTGTCTTTATATTTACAATTACATGTACCATAAGGGGAGACTTCAATGATAAACTACCTTAGTTTGAACCTAATTATTGACACCCAAGTAAGCCTTATTTTTTTACAAGAGGTTTAATAATCAAATTGTTTTATTAATAATTCAAATGGAAATTGATTGCACAACAACATGGTCAATAATGGACCCACCTGTGAGAAAAACAAAGCTCAGCTCTGTCAAAACTCCATTTTCATTTACAACAAGCCCTTATCATGTGAGAATAATATAAACTTGAAAGGGACAAAAAAAAAAACATTCAAAAAAATACCAAAAAGTTGGTTTAAAATTACTCTTTTATCATCAAACAAGGAAACAAGAACTCTTAAGCATCTCTTCTTGCAAATATTGAAACCTAAAAATATCCAAAAATAAGGAAATGTGTTGAGGAAGATGAACATTTATCACCCATCACCATTCATAAATCAATACAGGAATATTTGTCTTTCTTTCACCACTTTGAGTATTGAAGTCAAGCAAGATTAGTATCAATTACATACCTGTATCAATACTGTCTATCATTGCACCAAACTGAAATTCTGGGTCAGATTTTAGAAAAACAACTTGGGATGAATCTTTATTTCTGTATAACAACATCTTTAAAAGTTTCTCACACAAATGATAACATCCCAGGTACACAAGATGATGCAGCGCTTAGGTGAACTACAACTACCTTGCCTGCATCAGTTGTACGTGCACTCAGGTAGCAAAGGGTATATTGCATGGTTCATGAGATCATCATCATTTTCGCAACATCCGTAACAGTTTCATGTTATGGGATTGGTACAGGAGGTCATTATGTCAAGAAAATAGCATTAAAAAAGGAAAAAGTTGTCATGTCCCAAGATTGAAATGATTATTTCCTGTCTAGGGTTTTTGAACAAATGTTGTTTTCTTATTCTTTAATCATGTTGTCACATAATACAATACAACTATTATAGTATTAAAAGATCCTACCATTGATTTGATAACACAAGAATGAAACAAAGATCTTTAGATGCAAAGGAGCATATAGGTTATGACTGAAGGCTTATGGTATTACTATAAACTGATGGAACCAATGGTGTTCTTAGGCACTCATGAGCCCGACCCCCTTCAGTCCCCCTTGGGACTGATGGGCCCAATGGTGTTCCTTGGAACTGATGAGGCCAACAATGTTCCTTGGGACTGATTCATATCACAAATGAGGCTGAGTCATCATGGATGACCTTAATTTATAGAATACAGATAGCAATTACTGCCATCATAAACAAGAAGAACAATGGTCAGGACAAATAAATGGAGTGTATGCCCCCCCCCCCCCCTCCTTCCACCCATCCTCTAGTTCTACACTTATATACATTTTAAACAGAGTTTCAAAACTTAAAAAGAAACAAAAACCTTTTTACACCTATTTGTCAGTGACTATATTTAGAAGACAGAATTTCCCAAAATCATGATAACTTTATTTTCAATTTGAATTCTTTTTCTTATGCTAATGGTTTTACATGGACACTTCCAGCATTACTAACAGACATCCTGAATCAAAATGACGTTGGGGAATCAAAATCACCAAGTATCATATTTTGATCGTCATTCAAAATCATGAACATCCGACTCTAGTAAAGGTAAAGAATATTACGACAAATGATCTCCCAATTAGATAGTCTCTGTAGATCAAACCCCATTTAAAAAGACTGTATTTGGAAATGTAATATACAGCGAGCACTCATTACAGATATTGCTCCAGTGAGAGTTGATCATTATGTTATCTTACTAGGTAATGTTATCATGATATGGTCCCTCAGATATCTATGTGGAAGTCATTGATGTATATAGACAAGTATGATCAAATATTATGGTGGTTTATTGCCAATGCACAGTCTGACCTACAGCATCTGGATTCAACAAGTGTCATGTTGACAAATAAAAACCATGACATCAACAATTGAATCAGTATGACCTAATTAAAGTATGCCCTGACTAAAGTTTGTGTCTATGCAGTGGTAAGTTCACTGTAGTGCTAGCCTTTATCCTATGTTTCAAAGATAGTAATCATCACATTTACAGGAAAAGTTTAAGAATAAAAATATAAAAAATAAGTTAAACATGAATACACACAGCATCTCAACAATGGCAAAGATATTACTTCAAACACTCACTGAAAACACCTAAAGAAATGTCATAGGTCACCTTAGATCAAATAGGCAAGTTCAAAGATAATTGACCTCAGCATCATGAAACATTACATTGCCAGCTTTTTTAGATCTGATTCTGTTCTCACTTTATAGATCTTATTGTTTTCATTTTTTTATATCTGATTCCATTTTCATTTTTGAAAATCTAATTCTGCTTTCATAAAGCAAAGCGGTTGCCAAGTAGTGAAAGTCTTATCCAAACAAACCATTTTTTCAAGTACCTCATCAAGTTAGCTATATCTCCATCAGACAATTGCAATGTCCTTTACAAAGGTCACCTTGATAAGATCATGCGGGGTGATAAAAGATGCCATAGACCTCATTGATAGTAATATTGACAGACATCTTAAGGATATGAAAGCCGTTCAATAGAATTCAAACCTGAAATCTCCATCACTTTCAACAAAAAACCTGTCCTTTTTGGAAAACATTCTTTCTAGGATATATGAAAAAAAACTTGAAAAAAAACCTTCAAGAAAATTGTTGTTGACTGTATTCATATTTCTGCAACTATTTAGGAGATAAATCCATTCAACATGTTCGGATTATTTTCTTTTTGTAGTCTCCATTCATTGACAGGGCCCCTGTTCATATTTTAAGTTTATTTCCATGAGTTCATGCATAAATAAACTCATGATTAACGAAATAAAGAAGCTTTTCCTGATTTTCTTAAAACACCCCAAGATGAGAATGCATTATGTTATTATGGCATCGAATTCTATTCAATTCCATCACAAATTTAGAAATTGAACAGGAACAATCTGTCACTGTTGTTATGTATCCTTACCTTACTAAACAAAGTGAAATTTAAAGTTTATTGCTGACAGCAGCAGTGAGGTCAAGACATTTTTGCACTCTTTGTAATATAGGTAAAGATGTAATTGCATGTAACAGACATTTTTGTGGTCAGATATTAAAAGTTTTATCTTATCAAACAAAGACGTTTTTTATCACCTAAATAACTACAGATGATATGTTTCTAAGAAGGTGAGACATTGCACATCTTGAAATTTAATTGTTTATTATGGGCTATAACTCCTTAGAGTTAGACAATGATGACTCAGTTTCAGATCATTTTTGAGTGCACAAGAAAACAATAGAGTTGTTTTTTGCAAGCTTATAGTGTAATCAATTATTGTTAAACATTCTAATCAATTCTTCAGATTTGATATAGTATAACATCTGTAGATTAAATTAGTTAATATCTACAATTGATAATCCACATGCTGCAATTGCAAGAAGAAGCAACACCAAATATATATACAGTTTGGATTAATTTGCAAACTTTTTGTAAGATATCACATACATCGTCAGGCAATAGTACTGTTGAAACTTTATCAAAAAATAATTTCTGAAGATGTTATAAATAATATCTGATAGTTCCAATGAAATGCAGACCGTCTATAAGCCTAACCAATTCCATCCCCACCCTTTACAAAATATCTATTCATTCATGGGGTCAAATCCCTCCACTAGCAAAATGCTGCAATACATATTCTTGGCAAACAAGGTGCATTGAATAGAGGCAAATGACAGCATTAGAAGATTAGCTTTCTTGGGAACACTGCCAAATATGAGCACAACATCAAACTAATGCTACAACTTATAAGGTAGTGGTGGCTACATGGTTCCATCTCAAAGGACAAGCCAGGCACAAGTTTGGTCCTGTAAATATCTGTCAAGCATTAAAAATTGTTATGGTTGAGTGATTTGATCTAACTGGCTGCCCATAAACCAAAACAATCTGATATAAGTACTCAAGATGTATTTCTTACAGAGCTCATTTTATTTTCTTTGAGGACTCAGGTGAAGCTATACTATCTTCACATTTGTTCAGACATGTTCCTGACTTCTTTACATGTCTTTTGTTAGTCTTTTATTTGGCTTAGGTGGGAACCAGGTTAAAGCTTTGGTTGATATAAGAAGAAAAAAAAGGTTTAGGTAAGATTATCACTCAACCAATGAAGAAGCAAAAATGCTTGTAAATATGATCTCAAATAAGCAAATAAAGGCTAGAGGTTAGTGCAAAAAGAATTCATTAGCCCCACAAGCAAATTCATTTCAATAAAACAGAAATGAAATAACCCTTTTCTTGTTGAATGATCATTCTTTTCACCAATTTCATAATTCTTTTTAATATCATATCACCGTACATGATAGGCAAATCTTGAAATGTCAAATTCTCAAAGTAATCATGGCATTCATCAATATCAAGTACAATTTTTTGTACCATCATGATCCAAATATTTCTTGAAAAATCTCATAGCTGTAAATCCAAGAATTCCCTAAATTAAAATATAGAGAGCAATCCACTTTGATATTGTAAAATGAATTACATAATTATGAAATATTACTTCAGTGAAAAGGTTAATGGAGTGGAAGCAATGATGAATAATTGTTTATTTTTTGTAAGATGTTATTTCTTACTGTTATTAGAAATTAAACATATCTAAAAAGCTTTAGGATTAATTTGAACTGATGAATTATAATTTTAAATCAGACCAATAAATAAACTCCCATGAAAATAAATTAAAAAGGAAAGGAAAATGATTTGCTTCCCTACAACTTGGTACTTTTTGTGTTTTATTTTTGTGTTGTTGTTTGTTTCTTATTCATGCATAGATATCTTTTTGATGATCTTATAAATGCAAAGGATATATTATCTCTCCAAGAAAATGGCCATCACTAAGGGACAGTGAAACCTGGAATAGAGATGACAACACTTGATATTATCATCTCATCTGGATAAGGTATTGATGAGAAAAGAGTTTTACACTTGATTTTGGGATCTCTTTTTATTCAGATTACAAAACTATAGGATGGGTCTTATGTAGATGGATCCAAGCTGAACCCCTAATAGAGCAGTAAGATAATATATCTATACTTTTCATTCAACCCATGCACTGTTTTGAATGATTTAATATCTGAGATAACTAAATATCATTTTTTTTATGATGATATATCTCAAACAAAGACAAGTCGTGTTTGCTAAAGTATTTTGAACTTTTAAAGATGACAGAAACTAGAACATCAGATGGATGCATTTATGGTGATGAGGACATTTAAAAATGGCTGCCAACTCTAGAAGGGTCAACAAACATCACCTGGGACAAAAGACAATATACTGAACAATAAACTTTCCGTGTCACCATTGTCATTTGTTGACATTGTCAAGAGATGCTTATATTTAACAAAAAAGTTTTGA
The DNA here is from genome assembly GCA_033118115.1 of Pharyngocirrus eroticus. Lineage (NCBI taxonomy): Eukaryota > Metazoa > Annelida > Polychaeta > Saccocirridae > Pharyngocirrus > Pharyngocirrus eroticus. The sequence goes on from JAVSBT010044338.1 coordinate 15,682, forward strand.
GAAAGGGACGGGTATCATCTGATATGAGCTTTGATTGGACTCTTTGTGCTTCAAATTCTCTGCAATCATCAAAAGCAAACAAATGTAATTTAGTTGTGGATTTCTGTTGAAACATGCACAAAATGTCTTAATAGGTTTCCACCTTTGACCCTAAAACACTTCTAGCAACCAGTTGATAGGTAACCTATCACAAGACCTGATGCATTCCACAGGTTTTCACCAATAGCAAAAAACTTATCAATCTCCATTTACATAAAAACTATACCTGAAAAAAACTGAGTGCATCAAAATGCATCCATAAAACTGAAGGAATACGTTTGAACAGATCTGCAATAAAGATTCTTTATGGAGTGTGATATAAACACCATGTGATCCTAAATACCTTTTGACATCTAAGTGAAACTAAAGTTGTTCCAACACAAGATAAAATAAACTCTAACTTAAAATCAGGATCAAGAGAAAAAAGTCCTTGCTACTATTCTTCTGAGCATATAGCAGGGAGTTTTTTTTACATAATTTGATTTGAATTTTTAAAGAACATCATCCCAAGGATGTTAAAGAATGAAATGTTGATATCACTACATTAATGATATCACTGCAATACTAATACATAAAAGAAAACAAAGATTTTGCTTGCAGCAGAGACTCAAATTCCAAAACATACAATAATAGAATTAAAGTCTTTAACTGAATGGGACCAATTAAAGTCTCTCTTAAACTGAATGGAACCAATTTAAATCTATCATTCTAACCAATATGTCTTGAATTCAGATGATATCATTTGTATGAATTGTAGACTCTCCCACACTACAGATAACACTAAATTTTACATGACAATACCATCAAAGCAAAGACTTTTCTTCTTGATGCCATAAATTTGACGCAGTGCCGCTAATCCATACAGACATTTCTTAAGTCATGCGGAATGCTGACAAACTCATTCAGGCCAGCAATCCTTGCCCAAAATCTCTTTTGTTAAAAAACATTTCAACTTTAACAGCATTGTGAATCATCTTTGACATGATAGAGAAAAGACTGAAAAGCTTTGGCAAAACACCAGAAACACATGCATCAACTTGATTCTATTTTCATAGAATTCAACAAATAGGGAAAAAAATATAGATATCAAAGAAACGTGCTGAAGATTGGTTGGTAGCCAGTTTGTCACTGATTACTGATGTCAAAACGTTTCTGTTTACATTAACTTTATTTGTTGATGATAGAGTTCCCTTCATAGTATGTTGATATGAAAAGATTTTGCACACATTTGGTGCGGAACTCTTCATTTGTTTGTTTATCAATTGAGAATCAAAAAAGCAAAGTTATCAATGTTTACAGTGAACAGAGAAGCAATAGATGAAAAAATGTGGACGTCATGTACTTGAATTGATGTATGATTTACTAAGAGTACTCAGTCCTGTAAAAAGTTAACTACACTAAGAATGACTTCAGCATAAAAATCTAGACATTTTATAGTTCCCATCCATCCGTATTGAATTTTGATTGTTTTATTATTATAATTAAGTTAGACAACAGGGGGAGATACTTAAACTTAAAGCAAGTTTCTTTTTTATAGATGACTATACTTTTTTCTCCTATTGATTTCGAATTGGATGTTGCAAATAGAATGTCATCATTGAAGTCACCCATGATAACAAATAGTTCCTCATTAGACCAGTAACAAAATAACAAAGATAAAGATTTGAGAAGAAAACTCTCAGATACAATATTTGTGTCTTAACCACAGCAACAACATACATGCATTTGTTTTCTGTACATTTTAACGAAAAAAGAATTCTCATTTGAAATAGGCAGTGAATTTCCAAGCACTAATACTGATGTAAAGCCCGTGTCACACATTACCGAGTAAGCAATAACGGACGAGTACCTAGTAAAATATGGCTAATATGTTTCTC
>JAVSBT010044449.1:9844-49062 GCA_033118115.1 Pharyngocirrus eroticus
TGTTCTTTAGAAGCCAAGGAAATCTCCATAGTAACTTCTTCAGGTGCAGCCATTTCAGTGATTGGAGCTTGTACGCCTTCTTGTGTCATTTCAACAGTCATTTGACTTTGTTGAAGAGTTGTGAGGGTTTGCTGAGGTTTTTCTTGTGTTGCCATAGTGACCTCCATTGTGACTTCTCCTGGTGCCACCATTTCTTTGATTGGTTCTTGCATACCTTCTTGTATCTGTTCGATTGTCATGGATGTTTTTTGCATTATAGTCATAGTAGTAGGTTGCTGTTCTTGTGTAGCCATGGAAATATCCATGGTAACTTCACCAGGTGCAACTTGTTCAGTTGTTGCTTCCTGGATACCTTCTTGGATTTGCTCAATAGTCAAATCAGTACTTTGAATACTTGTCAAAGTTTGGGCTGGAAGTTGTTTGGTTGCTTTAGAGATGGTCATAGTGACTTCTTCTCCTGGGATTTGTTCCATGATTGCAGCTTGGATGCCTTCCTGGATGTTTTCCATTGTAAGCTCAGCCTTTTGCATTCCAATAAGAGTTTGCTGTGGCTGTTCTCTGCTTGCTGTGGATATCTCCATTGTGACTTCTCCGGGAACAACTTGCTCTGTTGTTGGTTCTTGGACACCTTCCTCAAATCTGTCAATAGTCAATTCTGTTTTCTGCATGCCAATCAAAGTTTGCATAGGCTGTCCTTTGCTGGCAGTGTCAGTCTTCAGAATAACCTCACCAGGTTGGACTTGGAAAGTCACTGCTTCATGAATACCTTCCTGGGCTTGTTCTAGGGTCAATTCTTCTTGAACCATTCCAGTTAAGGTGGTTGTTTTTGTCTCGACAGATGCTATACTGACATCAAAAGAGACTTGGTCTGGTGCTACAGTGTGTAGAACAGTCTTGTCTACACCTTCTTGAACTAATTCTGTTGTAAACTCTGTTTCAATTTGTGGTAATGAACGTGGAGCTTTCTCAATGCTATCTTGTACACCTTCTTCTTGAATATGTCTTTCAAGCATTAGTGTGCGCATTTCTGTTTGTGGCTCAGACTGAGCTTGTCCTGTTATGAATGTGACTTCCACAGGTTCTGTGGTTTGTGAGACAGGCATTCGAGTAATACCTTCTGAAATGGTTTCAGTAGTTAATTCAGCTTGTTGAGTTTTTACTCGACTAGGTCTAGCTTGTGTCTTTTTGATGGTTGTTGTAATTAACTTACTAACTTCTGTAGGTTTAATGGATTCTGAGGAGAGCTTTTCCAAACCTTCAACGTTTTCTATAGGAACTGAAAGCATGACAAAGAAAATATGAAATACAAGAAAATAAATATAAAAACAAATGAAAAAACATATACATAGGATGATATACAATATGAAGTATGACTTACAGATGATGGAATGAGTTTGGGAGAATTTTTAGATGTGTTGTTTGTAAAAATGTTGTTAGGAACCTTTCATGCTTTGATAATTCACTCATGCATTTTTATTATGAAAACAGTATTCATAGTAAGAAATATAAAAGAACTAATGACAGAGAAATTATAAACATAAAAACTGACATTCAGTAATTGATATGAATACAATAATGAAGATATGTAAAATCTGAATGAAAACATAAATATATAAATGCAGTTTAATAATGTTCTATCCTAGAACATATTAATAAAGGAAAAAGAAAGTTTTAAACAAAGAATACCAATTGCTGCGTATAAAATGACATTCAGCAATGAAGACTAAGAAATAATAAACAACTAGGCAAGAAGACTCAATAGATTAGAAGTCATCTAGTCAAATTTCTAGAAGACTAAAACAAAATGTTATGAAATAAAATAAAAGAAACAGCCATTATTCACTAACAAGGCAGTAGTGTTTGGCCTAAATCATAAAAAGATGATAATTGTCATGCTATACATTGTAAGAAAACAAACTAGCATGAATTTTGTAACAGAAAATATCAATGAGAAAGAAAAGAATACAAATAATTGTCTATGATCTACAGAAATAAAGCATGACCTCCTGTGACACAAAACAGACAGAAGGTTCTATGTGTCATGCTGTTTGGACTTGAATTAAAGAGTTGATGATGAATGGAACATTGAAAGTAATGATCAATATCAGAGTTAAAACATATAGACAAATATTGTTTCATTTAAACAGAATTATAATTCTTCAGAATAGAAACTGATAGGAAATTGCTCGAAATGTAGGTTTGGTTCAAATCATGCATGACATTTTATAAAATAACTCCAACAATCAAAGACATCAAACACATTTCTGATCTACAACACTCATATACCTTGTTCCCCGGTAGCTTCTACAGCAGACACAGTTTCTTGTGTTTCAACTTGTACTATCATTGAGGTTTCTTCTTCTTCTGTTTGTATAGAAGGTACTTCTACAAGGAATTGTGTTTCTTCCGGCATCTTGACATCAGCTTCACTTAACTGTAGTGAAACTTGTGTAGACTCTACCTTTTCAGGACTTTGTTCTTTGACACCTTCAGAAATATCTTCTGTTACTAGTTGGGTTTGTTGGATACCTGCAAGAGTAGTTGCTTTACTCTGTTTTTCAGCAACACTTATCTGCATGGTGACTTCACTGCTTGAAATGGTTTCCTTAACTGCTGGTTTGATACCTTCATCGGTTCCTTCTACATATATTTCTGATACTTGTTCTTTTACAAGGGTCTCTTTAGGCTTTGTAATCTTTGCTTTATCAGTCTTTAATGTGATTTCTGCTTCAGAAACAGTTTCAGGTTCTGTAGGAACTAATTCAAATTGCACAACATCACTGGTAAATTCAGTTGCTTGTTCCCCAACAAGTGTTTCTTTAGGCTTTTGTTTTTGAGCTGTGACAATTTCAGATTGAATATCAGAAGACACGAGAGTGAATTCTTGTGTTGTTAAACCCTCTTCCGTACCTTCTGTGGTAAGAACAGACATTTGTTCAAGGACTTGTGTGGTCTTTGGTGATTCTGCAGTGGCTCTTTGTGTTTCAAGAGTTACGTCACTTGAAGCCATGACAAACTCTTCAACACTGTCATCATCTTCAGCTCCCTCCATTTTCAGAACAGCAACCTGTTCAGTCACTTTAGAGGTAGTTGGGCTTTTCACATCGGCTGTGGAAATCTCAAATACAACTTCAGAAGGTTGGACTTGTTGACCACTTTGTAAGACGATCTCTTCAGTGACTGTTTCAGTCTTTGGTTGGTGTAGTTGTTCTTCAACTTTTGTGGTCTTCTTCATGCCAATGGTGGCCTCAGACACTTCAAAGGACACTTCTTGTGGTTGAATGGTTTCTCCGGTTTGGAGGATAATCTCTGACGTAACAGTTTCTGGTTGTTGAACAGACTCAAGTGGCATCACCTGTGTGAAAGTTCTTTCACCAAGTTCTGCTGTTGAAATTTCAAATGTTACTTCTCCTGGTGTTAAGACCTCACCTGTTTGCATAATGATCTCAGAGGTCACCTTTTCAGGTTCCATTTGAGATTGCTGAACCATGACTTGTGATTCTTTTTTCATGGTTACTTCTGCCTTTGAAATGTCAAAGACAACTTGAGAAGACTGAAGTTGTTCCCCAGTTTGAGGGACCAGTTCATGTGTGACTGATTCTGTATGAATTTCCCCAACCTCTGGGCGTACTTGAGTTTCTTTTGGTTTTCCAATTTCAGCTTGGGCAACTTCCATAGTAATTTCTGAAGACTGTAGTGTTTCACCAGCCAGCTGAGACACAAACTCCTCGGGCTGATGGATGGTGACTGACATAACCTGTTCATCTGTTTTGACCGTTTGAACAACTTGAGTAGCAACTTGAGTTTGATAGTCTGACATATCCTGTGGTGTGATATGAGATGATTCTGCGGGTCTCAATTCATCAGTGATTTGTTCAGGAGAATGCCTTTCAGACAACTCCATCACACGAGTAGCTTTAGCACCACCAACATGGACAGTGACCATTTCTTGGGTGGCTACTTTCTGTGGTGACACAGTTTCAGTAGATTTTACAAACTCCTCTGGTGTGACATCCTCTATTTCAAATTGTTCTTGTTGTTGCATGACCCTTGAAGGCTTAGGGGATTTCTTTGCTTTTGTAAGAATTTGACTTTTGACCTCTCGTGGAGATATTGTTTCTTCTTTGAGAACAGGAACCTGTTCAACTGTCTCAACTATATTCATAAAAGGATAGAAAATTACAGTACACATGAAAAATATGCTTATTAAATATATACACTTATGTAAATAGTATAAAGACCTGATATTAACTGTGTATAGAGGATATTATATTATATACTCTTATCTTAAGATTGCAAAAAGTAGAAATGGAAGAAAATTGAATCTCATGAAGTGTGAAAGCTACCATTTACAGAAAATGTAAATAATACATTATGACAATAGACTGAAGAAATTCTGATAGAATAATCATTAAAAAGAATAAAGAAATTACAATTGAAAATTCTATAAGAACATTCTCAACAACAAACTGAAAAGGATTAGCATAAATACTGAAAATGATACTGAAACATGACCAATTAAACAAAAAATGAAAATATAATATTCATAAACAGAATACGTCTATTAAAACATACAACATCAAAGAAATATAATTTCATTCATTCTACCAACTGTCTCTAATATCTATGAATGAAAAGTAGAACAATGCAAAAAAATATGATCTTGAAGGAATGACAACAGAAATATACTATGATAAAAGAGATATGATCATTCCTAACATAAGAAATATGGATGGCAAATTGTTCTGTTAGAAATAGGAATATAATGAAGCAATGTCAAAAATGAAAAAATAAGATTCTATGAGAAGTAAAATAATGTTGATTGTGAGATCATTTTTTTTAAGAATCCTAGAGAAAATGAGTAAAGAAGATAGAGCTCAACATAAATGAAAGAAGCATTGGATTAGAAAATGAAAATAGAAATTGTTCTTTTTCCTAATACTGCAATATGAGGTGATTATGCAGAGTTTGCAAAAGTAACAAGGAGCTAAAGAGATAAATTGTTTTCTAAGGAAAGTAGCGAAATTGAAGAAATGTAAAAGATGGAAAGAAAACATGCCTGGAAGCATATTTTGTAATTTGATTTTGATGAATGTATGAGGTTAGAAACATCATCACTGATGATACAGTGAAATAATAAAGCAGGCATATCATTCCATATTTGTTGCTTGAATATCTGGAATGCTATCCTTAAATTTGCTGTTACAATACTCATGCCATAGTAATAATAACATTCATGCTTTGAATATTGAGATATATTTGGTTACTAAAATCTGTAGGCACAGTAACTGCATCAACTTAGTTACTAAAGTGCTGTAACCATTTCCAATACTATACTGAAACTGATATCCTATCCAACGATATCTAATATACATGCATATGAACTAGACATGCTCATTGTCCTAGTACCTCTTGTTTCTGACAGGCTAGTTCCTTCTTGTGGGTTTTCCTCAACTGTAACTTCTACTATAGCTTCAGTAGTTTCCTCAACTGTGAAATCAGCCTGTGTCACCTCAATTGTTGATTCTTCAAGGTCTATAGAAAACTCAATAGGTTTTAGTTCCTGTGAAGGCCGAGATTCAAGATTAAGACTTAAAGCTGTTTCATGTCTCTCCTCCATTTCTTGAACTAATGCTGTTTCTATGATTTCCCTCACTTCTTCATCTTCTGCCGTTTGTATGTCCAAAGTAAAACTCACCGCTTCTAATGGTTGCGTATCCATGGAAACTTCAGTTCTATGGAATTCTGTTTTGACAACTTCAGAAGTAACTGGTGATTGCTTTGTAATATCAAGAAGTACCCCTGAAATTTCAGTTGTCTCCTCTGGTTTAGCTGCTATTGTCATTTGAGTTCTGTGGTGTTCAGATTCTTCCATTTGAGATTCTGGTTCAGCCTCTTTCTGAATTTCAAAAGTTACACTGGATATTTCTTCAGTTTCTCTTTCTTTTTCCGCAACTTCTACTTTCTCTAAAGTGAGGATTGATGTTTCTTCAATTTCATGAAATTCCGCTTCTTCCTCTGAGCTTTCAACCTTCTCATCTGTTTTTGACAAATCTTCAGTAATAGTCTGCTGCTGAAGATCTACTGAAAATGTCACAGGTTCAATTTCAGTATCTGGTTGAGTTTCCAGGGTGATTTGACTAGTATGGTATTCAGTTGTTTCAATGTCTTGTACTACTTCTGTCCTCTTTGGAACATCCATGGAAACTTCAGAAACTACAGTTATTTCTGGCTGTGTTTCAATAGTAGTTTCAGTCCTATGTTTCTCAGATTTGACCATTTCAGGCCCAACATCTGCTTTCTTTTGAACCTCAAAAGTTGTTCCAGATATTTCTTTTATTTCAGTAAATTCATCTCTTTTAGTTTCCAGATCTGTGGTAAATGAAACATCTACTAGATGTGTTTCTTCGTAATCTTCAATCTCATCTACACCTTCTTCAACAGTTTCCACATATAATTGAGTTACTTTTTTCTCAGGAACCTCTACCTGAACTTGGTCTAGAGTATCAAGAACCACATCCATGCTGGTAGTCTCTTTTTTCTGGATATCCATTTTAAAAGTAGTAACTTCATGTTCTTCAGCTTCAATTTCTTTCTTTATATCCATAGTGAAAGTGACAATTTCTGGTTCTGGTTCTGGAAGAATTTCCATAGTAATACCAGTTCTGTGAAGTTCTGATTTTTCAACTTCTGCTTGAGTCACGGTGCTCTGCTTTCTAACATCCAATGTCACCCCAGCAATTTCTCCATGAAGAACATGGGGTTGTTCTGAAGTTGCAGTTTCTAGAGAGAATTCAATTTCTTTCCCCTCAACAGTCTTAGAAGGATGAAGTATAAGCTCTTCAGACACAGTTTCAGTATCAGCAGAAGTTTCCTGTGGTTTCACATGGGTAGGTTTCATGTATCTTACTTCTGCTGCTTCAAGTTCTGAAGCCACATCAGATGGAGCCACAGAGAACTCTTCTGTGATCAGCTCTTCTCTTGTATCTTCTTCGGCAATAACCTCTACCTGTTCAGTGATTTGTGAAACTTCAGGAGCTTTGACAGAAGCAGTTTCAACATTGACAGAAACATCACTAGGTAATAAAGATTCCCCACTGAAAGATTCAACAACTTCAGTTGTTTGTGCAGTAAGGGCTTTTTCTTGAAGCAGGGCTAGAGTTGTCTTTTTATCCTCTACTTTGGCTACATCCAGCTCAAAAGTGACTTCCTCACCTTGTACTGATTCAGTAGGTTGGATAGTTATAACTTCTGAAACAATTTCAGTCGAAAGGTCTACCTTCTGCTCACTGACCTTTGTCTCTTTTGGCTCTTGAGCTTGTATAGTGACAGTTTCAAATGTGATGTGAGATGGCATATTAGATTCTCCACTAACAGCCTCAACTTCTTGGATTGTTTGTGAAGTAAGTGAAGTTTCCTGTATCAAAGTCAAGGTCTCTTTCTTATCCCCAAGCTTGGCTGTATCCAGTTCAAAAGTGACTTCCTCACCTTGTACTGATTCAGTAGGCTGGATAGTTATAACTTCTGAAACAATTTCAGTTGACAGGTCTACCTTCTGCTCACCAACTTTTGTTTCTTTTGGTTCTTGAGCTTGTATGGTGACCGTTTCATATGTTATCTGAGACGGCATAAGAGATTCTCCGCTAACTGCCTCAACGTCTTGGGTTGTTTGTGAAGTAAGTGAAGTTTCCTGTATCAAGGTCAATGTCTCTTTTTTATCCCCAAGCTTAGCCATATCCAGTTCAAAGGTTATTTCTTCTCCCAATACTGTTTCAGTAGGTTGGATAGTAATCTCCTGTGAAACCATTTCAGTTGGCACAACAGTTTTCTGTACCCCAACAATAGTTTCCTGTGGTATTTGGGTTTGAACAATTACAGTTTCAGAAGACACATCTGAAGGAACCAGGGTGAATTCCTCTGTTAACAACCCTTCTTCTGTGCCTTCTGTTGTAAACACTGCCATCTGTTCAATGGTTTGAGAATCTTCTGGCATTTGAATATCAGCAGTCTGTGTATCTAATGGAACATCCATTGGTATTAATGTTAGTCCTGTGACATCTAGAACAGTTTCTTCTGTCGTTTGTGGGGTGAGAAGAGTTTCCTGTAACACTGTTAATGTTTCACCCTTTTCTCCCAGCTTTGCTGTATCAAATTCAAATGTTATTTCTTTACCAATGACTGTTTCTATGGGTTGAGCCATAAGTTGTTCAGAAACAATCTCAGCCTGCACTTCCACTAGCTGCTCACCTGTTTTAGCTTCTTTTGGTTTTTGGACTTGCACAGTAAGAGTCTCACTATGAATTTCAGATGGTATTACTGTCTCTTCCTCAGTTACAGCACCTTCTTGTGTTCCTTCTAGGACAACTGTAGCAATTTGCTCCCTAATTTGTGCTAACTCGGGGGATTCAACTATTGCTGTATTGACGTCATATGAAACGTCAGAAGTAGTGGCTGATTCTCCCTCAATGTCTTCAGTGACATCATCAGTGGTGTGCAATGTTAATTTAGATTCCTGAAGAACAACTTGGGTTTCCTTTTTCTTTGCTAGTTCTGCATTATCAAATTGAATTGCAATTTCTCTTCCTTGGATATTTTCAGAAGGCTGAATGACAATCTGTTCAGAGACAATTTCAGACACCATGGGTGTCTGTTGTTCTCCAACTTGTGTTTCTTTTAGGATAAGAGTTTCAACAGTTTGTGTTTGACTAGGAGTTTCAGATGGTGAAACATAAATTTCTTCAAGAACAGTTCCATCTTGTGTAATTTCAGTGAGTGTTAGTGCCTCTTGTTCTTGTACTGTAGACATTTCGGGTAGAACTACACTTGCAGTTTGTTTCATTTCACCTATTTCTTGTGGAAGAATACATTCTAGAGTAGCAGCGAGAATTCCCTCCTCTGTGCTATCTGTGTGTTGAATAGCTACTTGCTCTGTAACTTCAGTAATACGTTGAACAGTCATTTTTGCAGTATCAATTTGGAAAGTAATTTCTTCACCTGTTGTAGCTTTAATGGGCTGAATAACCGTTTCTTCAGAAACTGTTTCTGATGGGGTAACATGTTCTTGTTGAAAAACCAATGTGGCTTGAGGTTTTGTAATTTCTGCTGTTTCTGTCTCATGAACAACTTCAGTAGCATCTGCTTTGTGCTCAGTAATTCCTTCATCTTCTAGTAACCCTTCCAGTGCAATAAGGCTAACTTGTTCTTTGACTTCAGCGGATGGTTGTGGTTTTACAGTAGCTTCTTGCACATCAACTGACACACTAGTTGGTGTGAGGACAAATTCTTCTTCACTGCTGTCTTTATCTAGAACTTCTTCAATAGCCAACACTGCTTCTTGTTCTTGCACAGAAATGGAAGGTTTGGCATGAATGTTAGCTGTGGAAATCTCAAATACAACTTCAGAAGGTTGGACTTGTTGACCACTTTGTAAGACAATCTCTTCAGTGACTGTTTCAGTCTTTGGTTGGTGTAGTTGTTCTTCAACTTTTGTGGTCTTCTTCATGCCAATGGTGGCCTCAGACACTTCAAAGGTCACTTCTTGTGGTTGAATGGTTTCTCCAGTTTGAAGGATAATCTCTGAAGTAACAGTTTCTGGTTGTTGAGACTCTACAGGCATCACCTGTGTGAAAGTTCTTTCACCAAGTTCTGCTGTTGATATTTCAAATGTTACTTCTCCTGGTGTCAAGACCTCACCAGTTTGCATAATTATCTCAGAGGTCACCTTTTCAGGTTCCATTTGAGATTGCTGAACCATGACTTGTGATTCTTTTTTCATGGTTACTTCTGCCTTTGAAATGTCAAAGACAACTTCAGAAGACTGAAGTTGTTCTCCAGTTTGTGGAACCAGTTCATGTGCGACTGATTCTGTATGGATCTCACCAACAGCTGGCCTTACATTTGTTTCCTGCTTTGGACCTATTTTAGCTTGTGCAATTTCCAACACAATTTCTGATGGAAGAATGCTTTCTCCTTCTAATTGTTGAAGAAATTCTTCTGAATGCTGCATTGGTATTGAAACCATTTGCTCATCTGATTTAACTTCATGGAAAACCTTTGTGACATTTTGTTTTTGATAGTCTGGCATATCCTGTGGTGTGATATGAGATGATTCAGCAGGTCTCAATTCGTCAGTGATTTGTTCAGGAGAATGCCTTTCAGACAACTCCATCACACGAGTAGCTTTAGCACCACCAACATGGACAGTGACCATTTCTTGGGTGGCTACTTTCTGTGGTGACACAGTTTCAGTAGATTTTACAAACTCCTCTGGTGTGACATCCTCTATTTCAAATTGTTCTTGTTGTTGCATGACCCTTGAAGGCTTAGGGGATTTCTTTGCTTTTGTAAGAATTTGACTTTTGACCTCTCGTGGAGATATTGTTTCCTTAGACAAAGTTGGTAGAGTACCAAGAGTCTCTTCTAGAATCAAAGGAATAGCAAGATAAAGAAATACAAACATGAATGATAAGTGGAAAAATGATACCTTGGGGGAAAATGTACATAAATGTAGAACTGATATTTATGAAAAGAACAAGAAATATAAACAACCAGGTCTAAAAATGGTTGAATAAAATCATGGCATAGTATAGCTAAATTAAATAACACAATGTCATACAAACAAGATGTATTGACATCATCATATATGATTATTACAAGCTTTTGAGTATCAGAATATCTTTAGCATCTGTGTACAGAAACTTCAAAGATAAAAAGTGATCTGAGAAATGAACAAATATGATGAATATCAATATTGCATATCCTTCACATTTATGATAATAGATTTTACTAAATTCAAGGAAAATATTTCTTGAATGGTTTGTGAAAAAAAGAATATATCTAAATGAACATAAAATATGCTGAACCAATAATCACTACATCAAGGAAACTGTAACTGACTGAACATAAGACTTATGCATCAATCAAAATATCTATGACTAAAATGAACAAGAAAATCTATTTCATAACAAGAAAAAATATCATCTAATTCAAAAGATATAAAGAACCTTTCATAATGTTTTGATAAACAAAAGATACAAGGCATCTCTACCAATTTAAGGAAAGAAAAATCAAGATAATAATCAAGAAAATGGTAGAATTTAGAAATAAGAAGTTGAATTTGTTGGCATCCTGGTATAAGATATCTATTGGGTTTTTTTCATTATCTTAAGCACTGTCTGCTGCAAAAGCTTTCTGCATAGACATGTACTAAAAGATACTGTAAAATAAATAGAGACCATGCCATAAATGAGAGAAACTATATATTTTCAAACAAACTGAAAAAAAATGAAATATCTGAGCATCAGAAGAATGAAAGAAAGAAAGTGCTGAAATGTCTTATATTTGCATTCCAGGTTCATTATTCCATTCCAAATAAAACGTTACAATTTGTAACTTTTTTTACATGCGTAGTCTAAATAAATAGGCTGCCATGCTGGTACTATGATACCTTGGGCTTGTGTTTCATCTTGTGGTAAGGCTGAGTCTAAAGGTTCTGGTCTTGTAATAACTTGTAGCAAGCTTACTGCACTAGTTATGCTTGTTTCTATCAGTTTTTCTGAAGTAGCAGGATGTATGCCTTCCTCAATTGATTCTTCTGGCTGCATCTGGATATTCACCCTACTTTGATGTGGAACAATCACTCCGGCTTTTGCAACATCAAATATAATTTCTTTTGATCGAAGATTTTCTTTGATTGGCCCAGTCATTCCATCGTCAAAGCTTTCTGGTTTGAAATCAAGAGATTGTTCATCTATTTGGATTTCATGATGAGGTGTAACAATACCAGATTGTGACAAAGAAAACACTACCTCAACAGGTGCTATCTGATCCTTGACATGGGCATGAATCCCATCTTTGTAGTCTCCAACCTCAACATTTGTTATTTGTTCATAAGCAAATGATTCAGGTCCCACTGGAGCTAAATCCAGCTGTGAGGTTGCAGTCATGTTTGCTTCTTCTTTCTCGGTTATTTTAGAAAGTTCAACTCCAATAGCAGAAGTTTTTCTTTCTTCGATATCAAAAGCTAGAACTGATACCTCTTTGGTTTCAATTTCCTTAGTTTCGATATGCTTTGGAATGTCAAATGACATAGTAACTAGCTGAGATTGAGGCTCTTGTTCAAACTCCATGGATGTGTCAGTTCTGTGGTGTTCTGAACGTTGCAATGGTTGTGTTATTTTAAAGTCTTTAGGGACAGCTTTGGTTGTTGCACTTTTGTATGAAGTTAGCTCTTCTGTAGTTTGTGCAACATCTACATAATCTGATGATGTTTCACTTGAAACATCAAAATCAGATGCCACCCTTGGTTCAATTAACATATGTATTGCTTTACCAATTTCAGCAATTTCTAAAACATGTGACTCATGATGGTGTGAATCGACTTCACAGTGAGAATGATGAATTTCAGAACAAACCTCTGCATCATAGTATATGGAATCTTCAGATGATCTTGAAGCAGGACCTCTGCTACTAACAATGGACATAGAGTAAGGGGACAGCTGCTCTTCAAATAGAGCAACTTCTGTTGCTTCTACTTTAAGATCTTCAATTTCAGGAATTTCTGAAGAACGTGTCACCACTTGTTCTGTAACATACAATTCTTCTTCACTTTCTTCAAGAATGCTTTCCAGCTCATGGTTAATCTGCCTTATTTCTGCCACACCTGTGACAACATTTCCTTCAACATCTTTCTGGCTGCCGAATCTGAAAGTGACTTCAGAGGCACCTAGATGAGAATCTATGGGACTGTGAAAATCTGGAGTTTTCATAAATTCCGTAAATTCACTTGCAAATTCCTCCATTTCTGCAATATTGATACACTTTTCTACCATTATATCCTCTTCCTTTTGAGTCGCTAACAGAAGTGTCTCTGCCTGTTTTGTGGCAGTAGATGATTCTGTACCAGGCATATCTACCTCTGTTACTGTTGCTGTATAGAAAGTCCCTTTAGGCATTTCTTCAACTCCTTCAAACGGTACAACCATTTGTAAAGGCCTAGTTTGTGACGTTGATGGCATAACACTTGACATTATGTCTGTTTTTTCTGCCTCTTCTGTTTCCTGTGCTTGCAACTTGTTTTTTTCATGCAAATCTTCAGGTTTTTCATATTTTGTTTCAATTTCTTGCAATGTAGAATAGGACTGAGTAGGAGTTTGAATTGTGCAAGTAAATTCAGAAGACATGGGCTCAATTTCAGCCAGTTGTTCATCTACACAATGAATAACTGGTACAACTTCTTCTTCTTTGGTTAATATATCTAGTGTAGATGTATGATGTTCAGTTTTTTGAGAATCACACTTTATGTATTCAACATTACTTTCATCAACAAGCGTTAAATCTGAAGTACTAACAACGTCTATTTGGTCGAGTTTTTCATTTTCAATGGTAATTTCTTGAAGAGAAATGAGTGTTAATTTTGTATCTGAACCTGCAAGCTCTAAATCAAATGAAATTTCAGCAGGTGTGACCACAAACTGTTGAGACGTTTGTGAAAATTCTGTCACAGTATCATAAGTCATAGGTTCTTCCCCTGCCATTAAAGCTGGGGACAATTTGAACTCTTCGATAGGTACAAGATCTAAAGGAGCATCTTCATCAACAGAACTTTCAATCAAGGACACATCAATTTCAAATTTTGCATCATCTATTAAAAAGTGAACACACAAAGAGAACACATGAGATAAAAATCACCCAGAGGCATTTCAAAGGAAGCACAGAGAAGATAAAGTGTTTTTCTAGCAACAGTAATATTGCAACTTGACAACTTATCAATTTACATGTTTACGGTTATGTATTACTTTTTCAAAATATGGTCTACCAGTATTGTTAAAAGTATTGACACGTTGTTAGCTCACATAGTGCAAAGTATAGGGAAAACAGGAAATGAGGGGACTTGTGAAGGAGAGAAGCAATCCTTGAATATATTTGCATTGTTTTCAAAAGAGACCAAGTAATTAAGAGGTTATATGGGACAATCATTTTGGAGTAAAAATCATTATTGATTTCACTGATTACAAGAAAGGCATGAACTATGGCATTGGGAAAAGCGTTGAAAAATAATGATTGATTTTGACGTTTAAAACAAATCCTGAAAAATAAGGATGATGTGTTTTGTATGATGACCAAATAAATGAATCGTATTTAAAACAGGTTTACAAAAAACATTATGAAACCTGTAATAGAATTTGTAATTAACATACACCCAATGTCAACAAGAAGAATTTTAAACAAAACTGATAGATCAAAAATATATATGATCAAGAGATAGAATCTACAAGTCGGAAAAGTATTAAAAATTCATCAAAGGATGATGAATTTAAAGTCTCATTATGAAAAATAAATGTGATATAAATGTGCAAGTGACTACAGTGTTCCCTATACCCTATGACTGAATAGCTTCCTGTTAGCCAGCACCAGTTTGACCTAATAACCCAATTCCTACCTTGCTCCTCACTTCTCTCCACCCTGACAGTTCTTGTGGTTTTTGTTTCTACTTTCTTGACAGAAGTTGTCTTCACCTGTAGTGTTGACTCTGTGCGAGTTTCCTCACTACTAGATACAGTTTCTACAGAAAGAAAAGTAAATGGAAAAAATCCAATTGAATCTCTCATTTCTTCACACATATACAAGTCCTAATTGGACATGAGATTGTGTAGTTTTTATTTCAAGCTTCAATTTCACAGATTATTAAATACTCACCTATATCAATTTTGAATGCATTTATATAGTTTGCTTGCATTTTTAATGCATTGTTTTTTTGGTTATTGTGGTATGCTTTTTTTTGTTATCTATGCTGTATTTCAGGTGAGATGTATCATGAATTTTCTTTTTTCTCTTGATTTTTTTGTCAAGTTGTGTGGGTTTTTTTGTATAAAGGCACACCAGTTGATTTATTTTTCATTTTTCTTTTAATTATAGCTCTGGCAAAGACCTTCCAGCTTTGCAGTTCATTCATTCATCCATCCATGCATCCATCCATTCATTCATCAATCAATCATTTCATACAAAACTGTGCAATATAATTATATATCTACATGAAGTGTATGAACAAGTCATCCTTAAACAATACCAGAGACTGTTCTTTAAATGTTGTCTCTTTTTCTATGTAAGGTTTCACACAGGAGGAGTATAACGCAAGGAATCAACACAAGAAATGAACACAAACACAGGCAGGAGAGAAGGTATTTAAATAACTTGAAGTTTTTGCCACTGGAGGGATATCATAACAATATACATGCCAATAAGTCAACTGAAAAAGACAATTGAAAAAATGATTATCATGCAACAATGAGATGGAACAATTTGGTAATACTATATGAAGAAAGATGATTAGTTGTAAATTGGGACAAATATTTTCAGAGGTATAAAAGATTGTTACAAAACAAAATCAAGACATGTTTGTAAAAGCATTTTTTTTTGCATTTCTCGCAGTATGCAAGGAAACTTTTATCTTTCAAGTGC
This sequence comes from Pharyngocirrus eroticus, assembly GCA_033118115.1. Classification (NCBI taxonomy): domain Eukaryota; kingdom Metazoa; phylum Annelida; class Polychaeta; family Saccocirridae; genus Pharyngocirrus; species Pharyngocirrus eroticus. The sequence continues at coordinate 25,304 of JAVSBT010044449.1, forward strand.
ACAGCATTTTGGAAATATACAAATATCAATGACCAAAATTCTGTGTACAAGAAATGGGTTTCTTTCCTAGTGTCCTATCATTTCATAATCTTGCAAATTCATATTTGATATAGTAATTCAAATAATTTAATAATTAAATGATGTCCTTGTAAAAAGCATTCCTATACATCTATCAACAAATTCTTTTAACTTTGTTAATATGTAACTCAAAAACAATGGCAGGTGATGAAGGTTGTTTACAACTCCTGTATGGGATAAATTTATTCAAGATCTCCACTGGTTAGCGTGTGTAAAAGGTTCAAATTGTAAAGTGTCAAATTGTGAAAAAGGGTTGAGAGTGTGAATCAAATTCAGGGCTTGTGTCAATATATCAAACAAATGGTTACGGTGTCAATTGATCAAATATTAAAGCATTCTATAAATTCTCCTTAACACATTTTCATAGTTTTGATAAGAATAGGAACTTTATTTCAATCCAACTTGTATCAGATATCTACCTACTACAAAAGTCGCGAAGTCACACAGCCAGACTGCCTGTTTGTTTGTTTGTTTGTTTTTACAACCTCCTTTCACTTCATTTGATATTTTTTGTTCGATCCTTACACCAATTAATACATTGTCACATATTATGAATGGCACATTACTTTTTCAAATATTCATTCTGAGTTGTTTACATAACATCACCTGCCACCATTCTTGTGTACAATCATTCTAAATATCCATACTTACTCAAAATTTTAAATATAGAATAAAAAAAGATATGAGACCATCCAAAATTATAGGAATGAGATAGCATAACACATGCTAATGCATGTTTAAAATCATAAAAGCTAAGATGAAAATAAAGTAAAAACAATAAATTGAGCAATGTTTTGAAGAAAAAAAAAGGTTATCTTTTTCTCTTATTTGGTTTGAGTAAATATGAATGATGTTATTACACATTTCATAACTGAATGAACAAAATTCCATGCTTTAAGTGTTGCCAGTGTTAATTTTGGTATTCTTTATAATATTTTAAAAGAAGTTCCATTACCATCCATCCTTTACAGGTAGACAAGAATAATATTTCATAATTATTCATCATCTAGGTATTAAAACCAAGATTAACTAAATCAACATTTGATCTTTTGATAAAAACCCTTGATGTTAAGTTTTTTATGATTTATCTAAATGCTTCAGCAATGTTTGTATTTTTACAATTACTCCAGCCAGAACAGTTGTATTTTATGCAAATTGTTGTATTTTCTTTTGAGATCTACACGTATTTATAAAAAAAATGTTTGAATAAATGCATTATTATTGCAATAAACAAAACACTTACAAACAGTTGTTTTTTCTCTTTTTTGAGACATTTGACAAACATAAGGTGAGTCAGCCTGCATGCTGGATACACTTTGACGGATACAATGAAACACATTTGTCAACTTTTTTTGAAAAAGTTGAGGTGACAACATCAATTGTTCCCAAACTCCATTCGCGTCTGGTTGTGTGACTTCAACATAATTCTTGGGTTGGTTCACTTCCAGCAGTAACTTTCAATAAATTCTTTTAGTAAGCATCTTTAATCCAATTTGTTGGTTTTGCTTCAATATTTTTTATCATTAAATTCACGACAGACTGAAACTTGATCTAGATAAAGGTTATTTCATGTCATAAAGTAATAATTCCAAGAAGTTCAATGGAAAGAAGAAAAGAGATTAAAGTGATTTTTTTTCAGTTGAACAAGAAATGTTCATAGAGTTTTAGTTCCTGAAAGTTTGAGAGGCGTTAAATTTCTAAAGTTTTCTTACCACTACCTACAGATGTCAGCTTTGATTTGGTGAGTACTGTTGTAAGTGAACCATTTTGCCCAAGTAACAAAGAGAAACTACATCAGACATTGAAATAATAAAACGCAAAGCATCATGGGAAAACGAACCAAAATAGACCATCAAATAATTCTTGAAATAAATAATGACACAAAAATTTGACTGTTGTGGTAAAAATTAAAAGTCAATGTAAATTAAACGAAAGGTTTATCTGCATGCTTGCCACTTCAAAACGTGCTTTTTTTTGTGTGTGTGTATATGTGCTAATTGAATTTAGGGTAAATGAATAAAACACAACAAAAAAATATCAATTTGAAATGTTAATTTCATCAAATCAGTTGAGTGTCATTAGCTTTTTTTGATTTTATGTTTAGTTCAAAAGAATCCCATGAGGCTTTGCCAAGTGTGACATTTATAAGATATTGGAATTGAAGACCAGATGCAGCTCTGAAAAAGTGGATACTTGGTAAAGGCTCAAAACTAGCTCAAACCTATGCTCTTGCCAGATTCTAAATTATAAGCACTAGGCATATATCTAATGCAAGAGATTTCTTGAACTCAAAGCACAGCCTATCTTGCAGCTAGGCCTGATTGCCTTAGTGTTTGTACGAAATCTGTTTTACTTTTTACTTTTAGAAATTGAAATGCTAGAGATAAGTTTACTCTTAAAAGATCTTCATATCATGTTAGTAAGGGAAAGTCTAAAATATGAGTGTTAGTTAATGATTATTCTACGAAAGACATTCGGTGTGGTTCTTTATTTTTTATTTTAAATTGAAACTTACACTGAAATAGGGCAAAATTTCAAAACTTGGTTTATATGAACATTATTTTTTTTAAATTTTCTACTACTTTTTACCGAATCACAAACACTATAATGATTATATAATAGCAATGATTAAATATAATAAATATCAAGTTAAAAACAAATCACAAAACTGTCTGTCTTTGGGGTTCTTTATAGAGGGCCTGCTTTGAAACTTCCAAATAGTTTTACAGTATATGATGTTATTGACCCCAAATCAGAGGTTTTGATGATATCAAAAATGCAAAAAATATATAAATAAGCAAGTATAAAAGTTGGCCAACCTAACCTACATTACATTACATCAAGAGCTTAAATATAAAATTTATTAAGCTATACAATTGCCTATTGTGCTTTTTAACAATAGCTTAAAGAAAAAAAGCATGGCACATACTAGCTGCCTAGTGGCATGGCAACAACATTTTTAAATCCTCTCATTGTCAGGGTGAGATGGATTTTAAAAATCTCAAAAGCTATCTTCTAATTCATGCACTAACAGCATCTAAAGTCTAGATTTTTCATTTGTAGTTAATTTCAGTTCGTTCTTTTTTTAGTTAAGCCTTTCATTATTATAAGTATGCTTTAACTTTACTGCATCTGGCCTTTTGTTTCCAAGTGGATACAACATAATAACACTACATTTTTTTTCAAAAATATAATTATCAAAAAAAAACAGTGCCTCAGACTCCAGCTAAAAAAAAAAAGCACCCAGGTCACAACTGTCTTTTGTAATCTTAAAAGTTCATTTTATAACGACGATGTTGCTTTGCTCTTTGTTATTGAGAAATTAAGATTCAATGACTGGTAAATTCAATAATGGCTTTGGGGCACGCCATTTGAAATTCAATTCAATTGACACTTCATAGAACTCCTCAAGGATCACTTGTTCAACAGCACTCACCAATTCTGTATTGTAAGGTAGAATGGCAAGAAATTATAACACGAAATCTACATCAAGTTCAGTCTTTTTCTATTATTTATTTTTTTAGATTATTCAGTAATTCATAAATTATTTAAAATATCATATCAAAACATTATTCTTATATGGTAAAGGTTGGATGTTGAAACAAAGATATTTCTACTTTAATTTGACATTTAAGAATACCAATGGTCTTCTTACTTTTAAAAATTAATAAAAAACATGTCTGTCTGTTTGTCCTAACAGTAGATTTAAATTTTAACAATCATGCTTCATGACTACTTGCAACAAACATGTCTTTTTCTCTTTTTTTGGAAAAAAGGGAATAACTTAAACATTTCTGGTTTATAGAATCATAAATACAGAAATGCTATTAAACAACATACACGTATACATAATCCAATGACTATTTTTTCTTTTCTTTTTAATTTTTGTGGGATGACATGCAAAGACAAGAATGGGACAACCTTAGTGTTATGAAGACAAGCACACTTACTTTCAATAAGAAGTTCAGCCATGGTTGTAGCAACACCGACTTCATTTCTGGCTTCGCACATATACTCAGCCTCATCTTCAGTTGTAACCTTGTCAATGGACAAGATACAACGACCTTTGATGCATTCCAAGGTGATGTGCTTTGAAACAGTGATCTCTGTGCCATCCTAGAATTAAGACATCACATTGGATTTATAATACCTACATTATTCAATCATATATTAAATAGATGGTTTAAAAAAAATCATGAAATATTTCACTATTTATACATTCTTTTTTTTTTTTTTCTTTTTTTTGAAAAACTGGTTTTATGATTGTCAAGATAATTTAGTATTATACTCTGGTATAAAATAGATTGGGTTATAAAATCCATAAATCAAATGAATAAATATTTAATGAACAACATACATTAGTATGTCACAAGTACTTACTTTGTACCATGTGATGACTGGTTCAGGAGAACCAGCCACTCTACATTCAAGTGTTACGGGCATTGATTCAAATATATCCCTGTGTTCAAGTTTTCTGGTGAATCTTGGGGCTTCTGGTGCAATGACCATTACTATTAAAAATAAATAAAGCAAAATTCACTTTGTTGCAAAATACGATCACTATACAAGCAAGTTAAAATTGATAATTTTCTTGTATGTGTGACAAAAGCAATTGTTTTGAAATTTGACTGTTTTTTTATTGTTAAATTGTGAGTTAAGCACTTTGTTAAAGAGAAAGATTTAAAGAAATAGTACTTGTTAACTCAAATCATGTTAAATAGAGTCTGAGACATTCAAACCTTAGATAGATCGTGTTAAAATATTATATACAGATAAGCTTTAAGCCGATTTTATTGTGTGAAATTTATAATGATTAAAAAAAAGAAAAATTAGTAAACATTTAACTAATCCCGTATGTCTAAATACCACAACATGGGTGGAGAAAAAACACCAAATAAGGGTAAGAAAGTCAACATTATAGCAAGAGTACTACTGGTAAAAACATCAACAGGGATATATAAAAATGAAAATAATGAAATAAAAAAGAAAATGTTTATCAACTGTAGCATGAATGTTGTCCCATGTTTTGTACCTTCTTTCACCGTTCTCTGCCTTGTTGCAATATCGACTTCAACTTTATGGAATTCTTCTTCAACTTTTTGTTTAAATCCTGTTTCAGCCCTGGTGGTGACCTCTGGATAGATGACACCTTCATCAACATCTTTTTGAGGACTCTCAGGCTCTGATTCAGGTCTAGATGCAGCTATAGATTAAAACAAGTACGAAAAATTAACATATACATCTACAACTCTGCAAAATAGAAGAAATTTAGTTCATGAACTGCATTAACAAATCATTTTCTATTTACTTACGTAGTACACTGAGGTAGGCAGTTGTAACATATGTTCCAGATTCGTTAATAGCTTTGACAGAATATTCTCCCTCGTCTTCAGGAAGTACATCAGATATTGTAAGTGTACATACTCCATCAACGTAAGTGATCTGGAAATCTGCTGACTGTTTGATTTCATGGGTGTCCACATACCAAGTTATTGTTGGCTGTGGGCTACCATTGACACGACAAACAAAGACAGCCTTTTCACCATCTGTGACAGTAATGTCTGATAATGGAATTTCGAAGCAAGGTGCCATCAATTCTAATGTAGAAACAGTGGTTTCTGTTTTCTTAAGAACTTCTAACTCCTCTCTGGTAGTTTCAGTGGACACAATTTGTTCTTCTGTCACTTCTTGTACAGCTCTCACTTCTTTAGTTTCTTCAACTTCTGCTTTTTCAAGAACATTTCTCTGTACTTGAGCTGAACTAGCTTCTTGTCTGTGCATATGATATTGCACTGACAATTCCTCTTCCATTTCTTCCCCTACAACATGATCTTGAGCGCGTACCCTAGTCTCAAATCTGTAGCGTTCAACCACAGAAGGCTCATACTCTGGTCTGACAATGGATGGAATCATAACGACCTCTTTAATGCTGTTAACATATTCTTCTGCCACTTGTTCAGGGCGAAAAGCCTCAGCCGAGACACCCACTTCAGTGAGAGGGCGCTCTGCGCCAACAGCTTGAACAACCTGAGATGGAATCATTTCAATATCACTAAATTCTTCCATATATTCTGCAATATCTTCCTTAGCTTGTTGTACTTCTGTTTTTTCTTCAACATGTCCAACAAGAGTAGGTTTAGCTGATTCAGTAGCATGAGTATCAAGACTGACTTGAACTTCAGTTTGGTCTGTTTTTTCTTCAGCAATTTCTTCCACGTTCAGTTCTCCAGCAGCTTGAGATTCAACAACAGATTCTTGCATTCTAACAAGAGATGGCTTCTGAGTCTCTTTTTCTGCCTTTGATAAATCTACTGTGATTTCTTGACCCTTGGCTTCTTCCTGTGTAAATTCAGCCCTTGCTTCTGCAGTCAATTCAATGTCTTGTACCATTTCTTGCATACCAATTTGTTGCGCTGGTTTATGCTTGACTTTAGAGGTATCTAATTTCACAACTACTTCTTCTCCAGGTACTGCAGGTTCTGGAGCTGTATAGAACATTTCTTCTCCTTCTTCCACATCTTGATGTTCTTGTACAACATCCACAAATGCACCAGCAGCTCCTTGTACTACAGAGCTTGATAGGTTAACCCTAATCTCTTCTTCGGTTGTGGTCTCTTCTACAAACTCTTCCACTGTACCCTCAACCTCTGAAATAGGATTCTTTTCTTCCACATGTCCAACAAGAGTTTCTGCTTTTTGTTTGATTTCAGATGTAGCCAAATCCACTCTGATTTCTTCAACATCAGTTTGTTCTGGCGTTGGAACTCTTTCTGTCATTTCACCTAGAGATTCTTCGGACAGTTCTTCCAGTTGAGTGTTTACAAGAGTAGGCAGGACTGCTTCAGCATCAGATCTTGCCAACTGAACAACAACTTCTTCTTCTTGGGTTTGTTCTGAGACTAATGCTGATACATCTTCTGTCATTTCTGGTGCAAGTTTCTCTTCTACCACACCAACTCTTGTTTCTTGAGCAGTTTCAACTTTAGATTCTGCCATTTCATAGAAGATTTCTTCTTCCCTTGTCATCTCAGGGCTGAGAGAGCGGATATCTTCAGCAGATCCCTCAGACAGTCTTTCTTCAACAATGGTTGTTCTACTTTCTGGAACATCTCCTACTTCTGCAGGGGCAGCAAATTGGAATTGAATTTGTTCTTCTTTGGTCTCTTCTGTGATTTCAGGGGCCAATTCTTCAAATCCTTCTTCTTGCAATTGTTCCATTTGTTGTTGAACAAGAGTTTCTGGGACTATGCCAACAGCAGCAACATCTACAACTTCTTGCCTAATATCTTCATGTTGGGTTTCCTCTGTTGATTCAGGTACGTATTCTTCAAATCCTTCTTCTGTCATATGTTCAAGCTGAGCCTGAACTCTGGATTCAAGTTTGATTTTGACTTCAGCAGTTTCTGTGACGTTTGTCTTGATTTCTTCATGCTGACCTTCAGAAGCTGGTTCAGCATACAAGTCCATAGTGTCTTCTTCAGAGACCTTTTCAACAGTTGGTTGAACTCTTGACACTTGGGTCTTTTTTGCTTCTGGTGCCTTATCCAAGGCCACTCTAATTTCCTCTTCATGAGTTTCTTCAGTGGTTTCTGGTGCAAGTTCTTCAAATGCTTCTTCTGTCATGTGTTCAAGCTGGGGCTGTACCAATGAAGCTGTTGTCTTGCTAGCTTGGGGTGCAGCGGTAAGCTCCACAGTGATTTCCTCTTGTTTTGTTTCTTCGGTCTTCTCTGGTGCAAGTTCTTCAAATCCTTCTTCAGTCATATGTTCAAGCTGTGGTTGTACAAGAGTTTCCATAGTCTTGCTAGCTTGGGCTGCTAGTGCAAGCTCAACTGTGATTTCTTCTTCTTGAGTTTCTTCTGTCCTTTCTGGAGCAAGTTCCTCAAATAATTCCTCTTGCATTTTTTCAAGCTGTTGTTGTACTCTTGTTTCAGTGATTTTACCCACCTCAGCTACATCCGTGACCTTTGTAGCAATTTCTTCATGCTGACCTTCAGAAGCTGGTTCAGCGTACAAGTCCATAGTGTCTTCTTCAGCAACTTTTTCAACTGTTGGTTGAACTCTAGATACCTGAGTCTTCTTTGCCTCTGGTGCCTTATCCAAGGACACTTTAATTTCTTCTTCAGCAGTCATTTCTGCACCTACCATTTCAAACTCTTCAGTGAGTTCTACTTGCAATTGTTCTTCTTGAGTTCTAGTTCTAGTTTCTGGTTTCTGTTCTACTGAAGCAGCTACAAAGTCTGGTTTGATTTCTTCATCTTGAGTTTGTTCTGCAGCAGTTCCAATAATGTCTTCAGCCAATTCTTCTGACATTTTCACAACTTGCATATCAGCACGTGTCACAACCTTTGGTACTGTGGTCCCTTCAGCCAAATCAAGCTCAACCTTTTCTTGTTGAGTTGCTGCTGATGCTTGAGCAATCAATTCATCTGCAGTTTCTTCAGTGCCTTTGCTTTCCAAAGGTCTTGTATGTGATACTCTTCTTGAAGTCACATTAGGTTTGCTATACTCGACCATAATTTCTTCCTCTGTTGTCTTATCAAACTCCACACCAAACTCAATAGTAGAGCCTTCTTCATGGAGTTCTTCAGTAGTGATAGCCTTTTGTGGTACTTGCCATTTGACATCAGCCATCTGTATGGTTTCTTCATTGAATTCTTCACACATTTCTATAATTTCTTCCTCATTCTCTTCAGTGATTTCTTCACGCAATTTACGCATGTTAGCAAGGAATGCTTCTGTGCGTTCAATGAAGTCAATTTCATCTTCACTGATAGGTTGACGCTCTGAGCTGCCTGAGAGAAGGGATTCGGTTTGTGATTGGGAAGCCTCTTCACTGTCTGGTACATATTCATACACTTCCACTTCAAGTGTGGCTTGTGTTGTGTCATTGCCATACTTGTTGACAGCATAGCATTTGTATAAACCAGTGTCTTGTGGGAAGACTTCAAGAATGAGCAATGTGCAAGTGCCACTCTTAAGTTCATAACTTGTTCTGAAATCTGGATTATCAACAATGACCTTATCATTATGAAACCATGTGATTTCTGGCATTGGATTGCCAGTAACAATGCATCTGAACTTGACCTCATCACCATCCATGACCTTGAAAGGTGTAAGGAGTGTAATAAACTTAGGTGGTGACCCTTCAAGCATCAATTCCACTTCCTGTCTTTGAGTTTCAACAGCTTCAGCTCTTTGGGTTGTGATAAGATCCATGCGGGATGTTTGCATCTGGCGTTGAACTTCAACCTCCATTTTCATGCCCTTGAGAGCGGATTGCTGCTGCAAAGAGACAACAGAAGTTTCTTTCTTAGTTGTCGTCTGCTGTGGTACTTTGATCTGCATTTCAAATTCTTTTGGTACATCAGAATGATCAATGGAAACTGTTTCTGTGAAATGCTGTTGACCAATATCCATAGTGACTTCCTGTCTCTGTGTGGTAAGTGCTTCAGCCTTCTTTTTCAATGCAAAAGCTTTGGTCTCAGTGAGTACTGTCTGTTGTGGAACTTGTACTTCCATTTTGACACCTTTGAAAGTTGCTGCCTGTCGTAGTAAAACTTCAGATTTCTGTGGTTTTCTGTCTGGCTGTGTGATTCTAAATTCCATCGTCTGTGGCTTTGGTTTACCCTTGTGATCAATGGCAATGTGTTCAGTAAATTTGGTCCTCTGTTGAATGGCATAAGGTTCCTGGGTTTTCAGGACCTGGACTGTTTTACTCACAAACTTCTCTGTTTCTTCATCCGAAGAGGAAGGCACTGTGAATGAATTTATACACAACGTGTAACTATTTTGTTCATATTGGTCAAAAAACATACATGTTTACAAAATAAAAACCACAAACACATGAAAAATTTAAAAATCAGGATACTAACCAAAACACAACCCACCCAAGTTTTTCAGTGTTTGTAGAACATATACAAAATATCAAATCAATATGGTATAGTATTCTAGAAAGCAATCACCTTGGAATTTCTTTTGTTTAACCAAAAAAATTATTTTTGGTAATATGATCCCAATCTTGTTTACAAACAATTAATTTGTTTCCCCCATCCCTTCCAAAATAAAGAGCTTTCAGAATAGATCAATAAATCACACTTCGTGAGTTCAAAGGTCATGTGTTTCTGATTAATTAATCAATGAATAAATGTTTTCACATTATAATAAGTGCACTCTAATTAGCACTGCAGCCAAGTGTAACAAGAAATAGCATTAGTATTATATCTAAAAGCCAAACACATGGAAAAAAGAAATACCACAAGAACACATCAAAGAGAAATCTGGTGTTCATTGACACACATTAATGTGGATTATGGTAAGTGTGTATAATTTCATTTGTGATGTGTGATATACTTACATTTCACAAATAAGTGACAGTGAGTCACAGCTGCACCCAGTGGGTTTTCAGCCCTCACCATGTATTCACCTTCGTCTTCAGGATATACTTCTACAATCAGAAGCTCACCTTTGCCTTTTTGAACATCAATGTTCACTTTGAAGTCGTTGCTAGGCTTAATTGGCTGGCTATTGAAAAACCTGAAAAGATAATATCAGAAGACAAATGTTAACAATTTACTCTTCTTTCATGCTGTTTGATCAGCTATTTATCATTGTTTCATTATGTTCAGTATCAGTAGCTTTACCACAGATTTTCTTTTCATGATTGCCCTAATTTTGATTTAGCTATGACTAAACTTCTTTGAAGTAAAACCCTTTTTTATTTTATCAAAATAGTCCCACTGGTTGCCAAGAAAATCAAATCTTTAATTGAACAGTATAATCAGACTCCCAAATGACCCTCCAAAGATATAACCCTAATTTTAATTGCTTTATCTATTTACTTTCTTACCATGTAATGGATGGTGAAGGATAACCTCTAAAGTAGACCTGCATCATAGCTTTATCTCCATCATTGACAGTCTGATCTCTGAGTGGCATAGTAAATCTAGGAGGTTCCTCTTTGGGAACACCTCTAATGACATCATAAGGCATTTGTGCAGAGATAACAGCACATGGCTCTGTCATTGGAGCTGGTGGTACATCTGGAGCAAGTTGAGTTGCTCCTGGTTGTGTCTGGGGTGTACCATTAGTATGTGGGGCCTGGTTAACAGGCTGTGAAGGTTGCTGTGTAATATATGTCTGAACTGGCTGTCTATTTTTGCCTGTTGAAATACAAAGATATAATATAAGAAAACAATTTTTTACAATTTATGTATGATCAATACTTTTTTTATGCTCCTTGGAAATACACTATATTGTTTTGGAAATGAATGAAACTTGTGCTATCGCTAACAAAAACTTTAAGAAAGATCCTTCTTGTAATTCATATCGTTATTATCAATGTCCATATTTTACAACTCACTTCTAACAGTCAACACAGTTCTGGTAGTAGACTCTCCAAGTGGGTTAGCGGCCTTGCACACATATTCTCCAGAGTCTTCTGGAGTGGTACTCAAGATGTTAAGTTTACTCAATCCTTTGTCAAAGACAATTTCAACTCTTTGAGTGGGGAAGAGTTCCACTCCACTCTTGTACCATGTGACTTTAGGTTCAGGCTCAGCAGTAAGAACACATTCAAATCTGTAATTAGAAATTTCATCAAATAGAATTAATAAATAACGTTTAGTAAAAACGCATTGATTTTCCTAGAGATTTTATGTATATTATTTCTCCAAAATGACAGTGTATCGCACATTCATTCTCTAGTCTATAATTTGCAAGTTTTCAAAATTCATCATTATACTTACATAGCATTTTGTCCCTCTTCAACCTCAGTCTTTGGAGGGAGGGACTGATTGAACTGTGGTGAAGACTCGACTGAACGAGTCTCTTGTTCTCCTACAATGGTAACTCTCTCTTTCTTGACAGAAGTTGTCTTTTCAGTGACTGTGACTTCAGCTCCAGGTGCTATAAAAATAAGAATTGAAATAACATAAATATATAGCAATCATAGACAATCCATCCAAATTAAAGTATTGCATATATCAAAAGACTGTGACAAAAACATAAATCTTACTGAGAACAAAAATGCAAAAAAATATAATCCGGGTTTTTTATATTTGATATGAAAAAGGAAAAATCTTTTTCAAAATTAATCTTAAAATTTCAGATATCAAATTTTAAAAAAAATCAATCTAATAAAAACAGGACAAAGCTATTAACTACGGATGTTCTATTTGGCCTATAAATTTCTACACCAAAATTAAAGCTTGCATTTGTAGCTACATGGACATAAAACATCAATATTCAACAGTGAAACAGGAATATTGAGACAACTGTGTGAAACTGGATAAAAAGGACACTACAAACATAGGTCATAGGTCATACAAATAAACTATAGACAAACATGTAAACATAAAAACTAGAACAAAGGAAAGCCTGAAATACTGCAAGAGGTCATACATTACTAAACAAGAAAAACACCATCAAAAAAAAATAAGAGAAATGAAAATGAAGGAAATGCTGCTAAATATCTAGAATAAATATATCAAATAAAGATGGTTCACATCACCAGAATCTGATTTTTTAACTACTGGGATGTGCTAGTTATTCAAAGCACAGAAAATAACATTAGGATTCTCATGTATTTTCCGTTTGTTCCTAGTTTATTAGGCAGAATGCCTTGCTGTGAAGCTCTAGATTTATCCTGTAGGGTTGTCTTGCAAAATTGCAATTGTAAGCTCTAAAATTCTACCGTTTTGTGTCAAAAGTGCAAAACAAGCTGGTTTGAACTGGTTGCTACAATGGTGGTATTGTTTATATTTTGGATTCCACTGGTAGTAAATCTACTGCAGGCTTACATCTTTGGGTTTACTTACGCACTACTACAAGGTTGGCAGTGCATGTGGCCTTTCCAGCAGAATTGATAGCTTCACATCTGATAATGGCAGTATCTTCATCAGTCACTTCCCGAATTGTTAGTGACACATGTCCAGTATTTTCATCATAACGTGGTTGCACTCTTTCTGAAATTTCAATTTCTTGTTTGTTGATGTACCATTGTACACCAGGAGTGGGGAACCCATAAAGTACCCCATGAAAAGTACAGTTGTCTCCTCGTTTTGCAATTTGTGGTCTGACAAGTTCAATGAATTTTGGTGGAATCATAGTTTCATTCTTTTCATCTCTAACTGTCAAAGTTATGTTTTTAGTACTCAAACTATCATCAACTTCCTCAACTTCTGCCCTTTCAAGGCCAGGGGAAGGTGCAGTAAAGGTCACCTGATGTTTTTTAGAAGCTTCAATGTCATGGGTTTGTTCGATGTGATGACTATCTGACCTTTTGACCTCAGTAGTACTAGCCTCCTTCACAGTAGCATCTTCTACTAACTCTGTTACCTGTTTAGCTAGTCTGATTATAATTCCAGATTCTTCTGCTACAGCCTTGACCCTGACATGGGAAGACGCTTGTGTACTTGTGGCTGTTTCTGACACATCCATACCTTCAAAGACTTTAATCTGCCCTTGTTCTGGCTTCACATCTTCCTGCTGATCAGCTACCACTTCAGATGGGGGTATGTCTGTGTCAGTTTTAACAGGCTGTACATCGCATGGTTGCTGATCTTTGACTGCTACAGCTGTGTCAGAATCATGGATGGATTCCTTACTTTGTGCTTTATTCAAAATCTGATCAATTTCTTCAGCAGAAGACCCACTAGAGTCAACATCTTGAGATTTGACCTTGCAGATCTGTCGTCCTTTTTCTACTTCAGTCACTGTCACATCTTCAATCTCTTCTGCTTTGGCTATTTGGGGTTGAGTTTCATCTTTATTCAACTCTACAATAGTGTCTCTCTCTGGTGAGAAGACATGAATACTAACATCTGACAATTTCTGTGGAATCACTGTCTTTTCATGGTCCACCTTGACAGTGTTCATGTGCTGTACTTCAACATCACTAGTGGATTCATCTTGATGTGAAGGTTCATCACCTTTGACCCTGACTCTAACTCTGACCCTTCCATCCTTTTTGCCTCTGCCTGTTTCTGTTGTCGAGACTAACCTGTCCCCAAATTCTCCTTGAGTTTGACGTAATAGTGTTCTTTCTTCATTACTCATGGTTTGTATTCTCTCATATTCCTTAACCATTGTTTTCTTTGAGGTTGTCATGATTCTTTCAAGATTTGCAATTTTCTCACGAGAAACAGTTTTCTCAGTGTCTGACATGCTACCAAAATCTTTCTCAGAATCTGATGTGAAATGCATAGAACTTCTATCAATGTCAGTTGTTTTATACCCCTTCTGACTATCATCTGTATATTGAACTTCTTTTCTTTTTGGTTTTGGCGATTCTTCAACATTAACTGTTATAGGAGTGGTTTCTGGTTGTTTTACTTCAACTTTGATTTGACGTGAGTGTGGTCTCTTCCTGGAACGGCCTCCATCCCCTAGTCCTTGACCAATGATGTGAGTTTCGCTAAATTTAGAGGTATCCATACGTTCATCTTCACTTGAGAAAGTTCTGATGCTAGAACTTTCCATGGTGAGCCTAGACTTTTCTTCAAAAGTTGACCTCATAGAACTGCTCGATCTTCCTCCATAGAAATCTTCAGAATCTGAATGTATGTGTGTCACCTTGATCTTACAAGGTTCATCTTCAGAGGTCATCCCTGCATCAGATTCAGTATCTTTGGCAGAGGTTGAATCTTCATGTTTACTGCTTTCAAATCTGAGATATTGAGATGATTCAGACAGATCTCTGACCATCAATTCTGCAGCTGTAGTAGCCTCACCTATTGAGTTTTTGGCAACACATTTAAATTTGCCACTATCCTCAACAAAACATTCAGAAGTGATAAGCTCTATGTTGCCAGATTCTTTATTATAGGACGTAACAAAGTCATCACTCTCAGAACTTATATTACTGCTGTCCCTATACCAGGCAACATCTGGTGGTGGATATCCTTTTATTTGACAAGTCATGAGGACCCTTTCTCCATCAACTGCTGTTAACGGTTGTAATTGTGATGTAAATTCTGGTGGTGTAGCACCAGCAATGATATCAATTTCAAAATCTTTTGCTGAAGTATAGAATTGGAAATATTTGGTTTGAAATACAAGAAAAGATTCTCTTGAAAGAGAGTTTGTAGAAAACAAGGTTAGAAATAAAAACAGAATTCTAATTTCAAAAAAATAAAATTCTAAATAGAAAGGAATTTTTAAAAACAAGACACCAAATAGATTGAAAATAATCTAAAGAAATACAATCAAAACAAAAATGGTAAGTAAAACAATACATCCATATAAGTAAAAAAGAAATAAAGCATCAAATATTGTAACAGTAACATAAAATTGTTAAACCTCATTTGCATATTAGAACAGAACCACAGTATCAATGACTGGGAAGACAGACTTTACATTACAAGACATTTTCTCACCAACATAAGATGAATCTCTTCATGGAACCTTAGTCCGAATAACCCTAATTGAAACCTTACATACAAAATTGAAGACCAACCAATAATTCTGGGTATTTTCATGAAAAAATACTTACGCACAACCACCATGTTTGCAGTACATTTAGCTTTGCCTGCTGGATTTGTAGCCTGACAGCTGTAATTTCCAGTGTCTTTATCAGAAGCACACTCAATAATAAGGGTACAGGTTCCAGTTTCAGTGTTGTAATCCATTTTCACAGTTTCATTTGCATCCAGCACAACTTGATCTTTATACCATGTTATGTGAGGTGTTGGTTTTCCAGTTACGATGGCTGTAAATGTTCCAGTTTCATTTTCTCTTACAACTTGTGGTTTAATTGGTTGCATAAATTGTGATGGTTCTTGTTCTTGAATTTCCTGTTTGACAATTTTGGTGATTTCTGTGATCTCTGTCTCTGCTGTTTCAGATTCCTGTCTCATTTCTGTTTTTGAAAAGCCTGTTTCATCTGCTGTGATGTCAAGTTGTATTTCATGTGGTGATACTTCAGTTGAGGTTAAAGTAACTTCAACTTTACTTTCTTCTAGTTCTGTCTTATCTTGTTGCGCTAGCTCAGATTCCATTTTCTCTGGAGAAACCTGGAATTGAACTTCCTGCACCATAGGTTGTTCTTCTCCTACAACAATTGTCACTGTTTCAGTTTGAGATGGTGTCATATCTACATCATCTTGGGGCTGTGGTCCAGCTTCTTTTACATCTGGAGAAATCTGGAATTGAATTTCTTGCATTTCAGGTTGTTCTTCACCAACCATAATTGTCACTGTTTCAGTTTGAGCTGGTGTCTCAGGGATGTCATCTTCTGGGACTACTTTTGTTTCTAGTTCCTGTGTACTGACTTCCATCTGGACATCATCTTGAGTAGTAGTTTCAGTCTCCATGGATACATCTTGAGCTACACTCTGCTTTGTGTCTTCCTCGAATTCCATGGGTATTTCAGTAGTTTCTACCACGATGGTCACTTCAGGTTGGACTTGGTTTAATTCTTCACTTGCATCACTTGTTGGCTTCTCTTGTTGCATGACAACTTCCTCTTTGGCCTCATTCATTGCTTGGTGGACCATCTCATTGGCTACATTTTTTACTTGTATTTTTTCTAAATCTGGAATCTGAATTGGACTTTTGTCTTTCTTTGTTGGTACAACCTCTTCCTCGTCAATGCCTTCTGGTTCTGCAGACTCTGCTTCCTCAATTGGTTCAACAGTTATCACAGTGGGCTCAGGAGATTCTTCTCTGATTGGAGTTACAAGTCTTTTTGGAAGAATATGCTCAACATGTTGAGCTTCCATCACATCTCCACTGACTTCTTCTTCTATGACCTCTTCAACTTTAGGTATGACCTCTTCATCCTTGATTTTGACTTCTAATTGAACTGTTTCTTCCTTGGTTTGACCCTCAATAGTTGGCTGTTTGGTTTGAGATTCTTTCCTCACTCTCATCTTTACTTCATCCCTTTGGACTTCAGTGACAAATATAGTTTGTTCTTTTGTTCTCATAGTTTCTTTTGATACAATTCTTTCTTTGTCATCTTTAGGTACCTCTGCTTCACTAGCTTCAGATGGCACGCCTTCAGAAGGCACCATTACCTGAAGTTCAGCCGTAGATATTGCTTCCCCAGAAGAATTAAAAGCAATACATTTATAAATCCCACTGTCCTCAGGGAAACATTCTACAATGGTCATTGTGCACTTGCCAGTATCTTTATCAAAAGATATAACAAATTCTTCGCATTCATCAATACATTTGTCATTATGATACCAAGAAATATCAGGCTTCGGTTTTCCAGATAAAGCGCACTTGAAATTGACTTCTTCACCATCTAGTGCTCGTAGTGGAGTTAATTGTTCTGAAAATGCTGCTGGCTCTAAATCATGTGTTTCAATGCCCATAAGTACTGCCCCAATGGCTGTGAATTAAACAAGGAGATGAGCTTTAGACATGAGCTCAAAAAGGTTAGTTTGACTAATCCCTTAATCTCTTGATTACCATGCAGGGTACTCGGCATGTCAATGAATACTATACCTCTAGCCTAGATGACATACTCGCGTGCACTACGGTATGTAGTTATTACAGCGGTTGCTAATTCCATGGTTACCTATCACATCCAAAGCAAACAATGAATGCAGCCAATGTGCAAGTTCAAATGACTTCATAATGTAATATAAATAAAATAAATGATAATTCATCTGCAACTAATATCATTTTCATCTAAAGAAACCAATAAAGTCTATCATTTACCTACATGTAAACACCCTTTTTCACACAAATATATGTTGATGCCATTCCAAATGATAATATAGTTTGAACACATTTGATATTCAAGAAAAAGAAAGAGAAGAGACGAGAGAAAATGCACACCTTGATAAAGAAATTCTTCATCTATTTATAATAAAAAAAGAAAAATATTCCAGAAAATACACAACTGAGATATTATACTTGAAATCAAGAAGACTACTACGAGAAGAGAAGACAGTTTTTCAATTAACAAAGAGACAAATCATCTTAGAAAATTCTTTCACAAATTCTTTTGCTATTTCAATTATAGCACACATATATTTGACTAATATCAGACAAGACTAGGATTACATCTAGACACACAGACAAACACAATGCACTCTGTACATCCTATGTAGCTACTAATCCATGCTCATACAAATTCATGTATAGGCATATATTGAAAAAATTATGTCTTATATAAAAAATTCAAGAAAAAAAAGCATGTAACAAAAGTAAAGCTCTCTGTTACTAATTTCAATATTACACTTGAAATTAATCAGAAAATTACAATTCTCCATTTCAATTGATGGCTATTTTGTTTCCTTCTCCTTTTATCAACAATATACTTACGAACTACTACAACATTAGCAGTGCATGTGGCCCTGCCAGCTGTATTTGAAGCTCTGCAAGAGTAGACTCCTACATCTTCTGGCTTGCAGTTCTTGATTGTCAATTTACAAGTCATGGTTGGGGCATCAAAAGTAGTCACACATCTGTCGTGAAGTTTGAAGTCTTTTTTGTCCTTCAACCAAGTAATTTCTGGTTCAGGAGCACCACTAATTGCAGCTTCAAAGACACAATCATCACCTTCTCTGACCACCTATGAGGGATAGAAAATCTCTTAAATCAAAAACTTTTCTTTCAGACTACATAAAAAAATCCAAAAAAATCATACCTCACAGATTACAGAAAAAATAAGATATTTCACAGAAGGGATTAGCATGCTAAAATTTTAAAATCAAAATTATACATTTCTTATAGGCTACGCATCGCCTCCTTTTTTAAAGTAGAGTCTCTTCAATATCAATAAGTACCTGTGGTTGGATTGGTCTAGTAAAGCGTGGAGGTTCTCCACTGGCTTTCTTGACAATTCTCTTAGTAACTGTCTTGATTGATTCTCTATCTACTCCTTCAGTCATGACAATATCAGTGGATCGTCTTGTGACCTCAATGACATGCTTGTCAATAGATCCTCTAACGGAACCACGGGAGCCAATGGAACCACGAGAGCCACGAGGTGAAGGCTGAGCCACAATTTGGGCCTCAATCACTGGTGGTGCCTTGGGTGCTGGAGGCATTTTCTGTTCAGGCAATGCTCCTGTGACCTGTGGGTCTATGTCCATTGGTTCTACTGGTCTTGGTGGAGGAGCATGTGCTCTCTGATAAAAAATGATAATAAAACATTAACAATTTAGTATTAAGTCATGTTAACAGAAGGTATCCAACTTTCTTGCTAAAGAGGCTGAATTTGCTCTTCCTTTGTGACATTTATCCCTTACACGTAATTTGCTCTGTGATACATGTAATATGGTCTTTATCAATAAAAAAAGATAACAATACAATTTGGCATACCTCTACATCATCAGGTACAATCATGTCCTCAGAAGCACTTGGTGCTACTGGAGCTTGTGACATCTTTGGATTGACTATCAATTGGCATTTGGTAATGGCTTGTCCAGCAGGATTCTGGGCAATACATTTGAATACGCCCTTGTCATCAGGAAGGCATTCTACAATCACCAAGTCACATTGTCCTGTCTGTGGATTGAAGTTTATGACAAAGTCTTCACTTCTGTCTATATTTCTGTCATTGTGTAACCATGACAATGTCGGCTTAGGATTGCCAATCATTGTGCAAGACAAAACAACTTCCTGTCCATCAGTGGCAATGGTGTTTTGCAATGGGACAATGAAACGTGGTGGATCTGCTCTTGGCTCGGTAACTGGAACAACATCAAAATAAATCAGTAAAGATACAATCAAACAATCAACATATCATAATACAAAGGTTGCACATTAGTGGTTTTTTTTAGCTGATGGTCATGGATTTAAGGGAAACGGCTAAAATTTAGAAAAATTCAGATGGACTTTGTAAAACGGGAAGCACTACATTTTTTTATCTTTGTAAAAGTACTAAGCAGCTATAGATAAAAAGGATTAGCAACTTCACAGAGTCTGTTTCAGGTTGTCACTCACTCAATATGCAATAAGGCTTCTTGATTGTACCTACCTGTGACATATAAAGTTGTGCTGCTAACAGCTTCTCCAATATTTGACACAGCTTTGCAAGTGTACACTCCACTGTCGTTTTGTTGAACATTCTTGATTTGTAGGACAGTCTTAGCTCCTTGACGTCCTATGGTGTATTTGGGTGATGGCTTTATTTCAATACCATTTATATGCCATGAAATCTTTGGCTGTGGGTAGGCTTGCACTTGACAAGACATTCTAAAAAGAAACAGGGGGAATATATAAGCTATTTCATTATGTAAATTGATTTCAACATTTTACATGTATTTCACAGGAACTAAAGACACCTAAGACAGATCTACATACGTTGCCACACTGTTTTGTTTCACCCTAATTTCTGGTTGCAAGGGTTCAATAAATGTGGGTGTAACTTCTTTGCCTTGTCCTGGTCTGCTTGTGGATGTAATAGTAACATCAGTAGTACCCTGGGGTGCTTGTACAGTTTTGTGTGTTGCTAAAATGAAACACAGAAAGAATTTGAATTACATTTTGTAAAATGATTTCTCTTGACTTGAATCAAAGAATATGAATAAATATTTCTATGGATAAAGATTGGAAATGATTCTTGAAAAGATAACCTAGATTCAGTAAAATATTAATAAAGTCAAAGCAATACAGAAAAGTATTCAAATTGCATTTTTTCAAATTACAATTTTTTTAACTCATAGCAACTTACGTTTAATATCCAAATGAGTCTTGCATGTAACCTCTCCTGCTTCATTGGTGCATTTGAGCATATAGTCACCAGAATCAGCTGGCTGAAGGTTGAAGATGATCAAAGTGATGATGCCATTATCATAAGAAACTTTGAATCTTTGAGATGGTTTGATTTGACGTCCATTCACAAACCATGTAAACCTTGGTACAGGGACGGCTTGGATCTGGACAACAAGTCTGAAATACAGAAAAATTTGAATTATATCAGAGATCTAATGACATCGGTAGAAAATAAACACTTCAATGATTTATTTAATCATGTATTTCTTTGGTTTCCTTGAATTATAGCCATGTCAAAAGTCTTGTCCAAAACAAGACAATATTCCAAAGCAAAGTCTTTCAACTTACTTTGTTGTGTTTCCAGCATTCACCTCTCTGATAGGAGATGGTGCTTTGAGAATAAGTGGAGGTATGGCTCCTGTTTTTTGTTGTTGGAGTTGTCTGCCTTGTTGCTGTGGCTGTTGTTGTTGAAGTGTTACCCCACTCTTAGAGACACGCATTGCATCTGTAATATCAAATTGATACTTGTATAATGTCAGGATTGAATTTGTATTGATTGAAATTCAAAC
This sequence comes from Pharyngocirrus eroticus, assembly GCA_033118115.1. NCBI lineage: Eukaryota > Metazoa > Annelida > Polychaeta > Saccocirridae > Pharyngocirrus > Pharyngocirrus eroticus. The sequence continues at coordinate 46,624 of JAVSBT010044449.1, forward strand.
TGATGCAATTTATTTCAGGTTGCATATCATTAGTAAATGAAAACAGGAAGGTTTTAGAAGAGATGATAATGTCACGAATAAGTTTGCAAAAACAATAATAAAATGACAAACTTACTCAAAAACATCCAATGCTGTGTTGTAGGATCATGCTGAACAACAAAAACTGTCATAAATAGCTCCAGTGGTAGGGATAAACACAAAATGTAGCACACCATGCTAAAATTTTACTACATCATCATGCTTTGTCTCTGGTGAAAATATTCTCTTTTTTTTTTTGACAACGCGATTTTTCACATCATGCTAACATACACAGACACACATTCATGAAATCTTTATTGAATTACCAATTACACCATCACACTATTTTTCTTGAACAGCTATACGTCATTTCTAATACTGCCTGACAGCATTTAAAACTAGAATCATGCCTCAAAATGATCAAACATTTAGCAAAATGACTTAATTTCAACACACACACACACACTTCATGCACTTTAAATATCATCTGTTTTTTAAAAAAAACTCAACTGGTGGCATTTGGTAAACACACAATTCAAATCAGGGAATCAAATCAATTATTTAAAAAGAGAATTCAAATTCATCTCACTAGGTTTTGCAAGTCTATAGGAAGGGGAGGGAGGGGGGCACTTACCTTCCACAAAGAGTTCTGCAGAGCATTCAGCTACACCAGCAGGGTTAGTAGCTCTACATGTGAAGATTCCAGAATCTTCTGGGAACACTTCCTTGATCTGCAAGGAGTGTTTGTTGCCATCTTTGATTATCTAGAAAAGTAGGAAAAATAAAAATAAATGACTGATCAACTGTGAATATTCAAATCATGTAATTCTTATGCACTGAATATCTCTATTCAAGTTGACTCTTATTGCTATCAAAAGTGTACTTTCTATAGTATACAATGTCATACCTTGAAATCTTCACAGGGCTGAATGTGGTGTCCTTCTCTGAACCACATAACCTGTGGCATGGGTGTACCTGCTACCATAGCTTCAAAACGAGCTTGATTTCCTTCCACTACATCAAGGCCACCAATGGGTTTGATGAACTTTGGTGGCTCCATCTTGTGTTGATCAAATTCTGCTTCACTTGATAGAGCTAAAACAAAACAAAATGTTTGTATGACTACCTAAACTTTTACTTCCTTCATAACATAGAAATACAGTTATTTCTAAACTATCCTTAATTCATTTAATTCAAATAACTCACCATTGACCTTGAGATGAGCAATACAAGTGACCTCTCCAGCCTGGTTCCTGGCTGTGCATTTGTAGGTTCCTTCATCTTCAGGGAAGGCCCCAGCAATGGTAAGGTTGTAGGATCCACCTCCTGATTTCATTTGGAAGTACTTGCTTGGTTTGATAATTTGGTTATTGTAATACCATTGTACAACTGGTTCTGAAAGTAGAAAAAATATATATTAATCAAAAATATAGTTAAAATTTTGATAATTTTCGTTTCATTGTGTGTTTATTTTTCTTTAATTATTGTCAGTCAAAGAAGTTAATATTTCAAACAAAGATTCATTCTAACAAAATTTCTAACATATGGAGTGTCCAACTCTTTTCATCACAATTATTACCTGGTCTTGCAGCAATTTTACATCTGAATGTAGCAGCATTTCCTTCATCCACCTTCTGGTCCTTGAGAGGTTCCAGAAGTTTTGGTGCAATTTGCCCAGCGAGTGGGGTACCTGGTGCCTGCTTGGTTGCTTGAGGAGCACCACTAGCGGTAAGCCTAGCACTGCATGTGGCTTTGCCAAGCTTGTTGACCACCACACACTCATAGATACCTTGGTCTTCTTGTCTGACTTCATAGATGAGCAATGTGAAATGATCATCCTCAACAATGAATTTCCAGCGGGCACTCTCTCTGACCACTTGACCATCCTACAAAAAAGGGGGGGAAATCCAAATTTATAATATATTAACATCTAGGATACTCACTTATTTTTCTTGTATAGATACACATACTTTTCAACAATGAAGTATTAAATTTTATAAGCATACCTTTGTCCAGTGAAATTCTGGTCTTGGGTAACCATTGACTTGGCAATCAAAGGTTGCCGGCTCACCAATAGTGATAGTAATATCATGCATTTGGACTCTAAATTCTGGTGGGCATTCTTTTCTTGCTTCTTTTTCTTCTACAAAACAGAAAAGAAAATGTCACAAATATTAAATCTATGGCTAGGTATTAATGCTGTTCATGTTAGCATCTGAGTATCTTGCACTTGCACCACCTTGTAAAATGTATATAAAGACATTTTTTTTTACATCAAAGCACGTTTGTTAAATGTAATTTAGATAGGCCTCCTCATTATGGAAGCATGATGTTTATATGATACTGTTGACAAAGCAAGCTGGCTTATTAAAACGCAGATATTGGAAACAACATATTAAGACTTTCACACCATTGTGACAT